>CM069916.1:56411481-56413176 GCA_036172215.1 Camellia granthamiana | reverse complement strand
AACATCACGAGGGTATGGAATGAGTTAGCTAAAAAGGTTTTCTTCAGTGATGAATGAAAAAAATAAGATTCTGGTTGGACCGTTGGTGTGGGCATAGACCTCTAAGGGAGGTTTTCTCAGATCTATTTCATCTTATTATGGACCCCAATGCATCTGTGGAGGAATCTACCAAATGTCCATGAAGGAATCTATCTCCTTTGGTAATGGTGGCATTTTGTAGACTCCAATGTTCATAAGCCAGTAGAGGATTGGGTGATTCATCCTATTTTGCTTTGATCTATGGTTCAAGAGTTCAACACTATGTTACCTGAAACTCCGATCGTTCCTATACAAGAAAAATGAACAGAAAGTGGTACACCATGTATTCTAAAATGTGGTATGATAGGGGAAGGGTTGTATTTATCACAATAATAGAATTTAAGGTTCTTATAAAAGTGAAAGAAATTTTCTTTAAACATTAAACCCAAGTTTATTTTATTTTGTGAGTTTTGTTACCCAAACCTCACTCTCTTTAAATTTTAGTTCATTATATTAGATTTGCTTATCCTTCTAAGTAAATAAATAGGAAAATTTCCTGAATCGCTGAATTTGTTGTTTTAAAACGAAAATGTAACCATATTTCAAAATGTGTATTCCAAAACGTAAATTGCTAGGATATAAATGTTTACTAACAACACTGGTTCAACAAGGTCACACATGGCATGGTTTTGAAAGTCACTAAGCGTGGCATTTTTTCAATCCGTTCCTTTCACACTTGGAGAGGCATTTGGAGAAGTTGTTCCCCTGTTAAGTTTTGTCTTTTTTGTATGCACTGCAGCTCAAGAGGCTATTTTGACCATTATAACCTGACAAAGAGGCATAAGGTGCCGATAGATTGGTGTTCTATGAGTATACAGGTAGGCAAAAGCGTAAATCACCTCTTTCTTCACTGTTCCATGGTGTTTGAATTTTGGAACTTGATATGCTCTATTTTTTGTATTATCTGGTTCATTTAGTGTTATATTCAAGGCCTTTTAACTTGGGATTCATGTTGCTTTCATAAACCCATTGGACGACAACCCATCAGACCGCATACCATTTCACATATCTGTACACCCATCAGACAACATCAATAGTCCTTTCAAGGGTTCCTTAGGGACCAATTCACTTTGAGTAGATTGACCAAACACAGAAAACTTCCACAGGCAAGCGAGCATGTTTTTCACAAGATTTATCCTTACTCATGTTAGCATTCACCATTCCTCTCAAATTACTTCTCTTATTAATACCCACGCTCATTTAAGACACTTCTAGTTGGGTCCCCAAAGGCTTAATTTTGGAGACTTGGGGGATCATCAGACACTTAGACACATACCTGTACTCGAGTACATAAAACAAAAAAATACACAGCTCCTACCAAAAAGGCTAGGTCTAAAATATCACTTTGAGTATAATTTTCCTACTTACATATCCAAGAGCTGCCCTTGCACATATAAAACTAACAAAGCTACTCGAGATTGAATAGTGTTTAGCTCACTACAAACAAGCTCATTTGAGATTAGCTTTCGACATAAACAAGTCAAGCTTGAACAGAATTTGAAGCTCATTAATCTTTTGCACTCGGTTCAAATTCAACTTTGATAAATTAGTGAACACTTTGAGACTATGTTAAAAACCAAGATACTCGAGTTTGCCTCATGGTTGAATAGATTAAAG
>CM069916.1:56236481-56406481 GCA_036172215.1 Camellia granthamiana | reverse complement strand
ACTTCAGTTCTCATGGCTTTCGAAGAGGTAAAGGCGGTCAATGTTAAAGGTGAGAAAACCGGTAGTTGGGTTTAGTGGGTCTTGGTTGGGTTTGAGATTCGAGTAAGGGACAAAGATGTTGAAGATCCGAGTCGGCCCGAAGTAGTCAATCCACGAGTTGACCAGGTCGCCGCTTTTGAGATCAACATCGATGGTGTTTAGATCAATGATCTAGGTTGAAACCATCAAGTTTAGATCTAAACCCACATGGTTCCATTGATGTCCATGAATTGTACGTCCATAAGAGTTCAAATTTGATTACGACAGTTCCAATCAGACCACCTATTTGGTCAGAGATCATCAGAGCCGATGATTTCACCTCCAAAATCAACAGCCCTATGGATGTATGTGTGGGTGTGTGTGTGCGGATGATGGATTGCCTGTATGTATGCATATAAAAGTTCTATTTTCTTAGACTTGGAAAACAATTTGGGAAAATTATTATGCTTTCAATGCCTCATTTGTTTGTTTGTTTGTTTGTTATGGTTTTTTGAAGATAATTTGTTGAAGTTGTATACTGAGCAAATTAACTTTGTAATTTTAGAACTTGCTCGGTTTAAAGTTTCAAAATTGACTTTGCTAAATGTAACATTTTGCAATTATTTATTTAATTAATTAATTGCAATTTCTACTCAATCTCGTTACGATTTTGAGTTAAAACACTGGTTCATCTTTTCGACACAATGTAGTAAAGTCGTCTTCATGGAAACTAAAAAAACCTTAATACAATCGCTTGATAAGATTGACATTTGTTATCTGCAAGGATTTTTCATATTCTTACTCGCACGCTCAAATTACATTTTTAACTGTTGAAGTGTCAAAAATAGCCAACAATACTTTTCAAAATAAATGATCCATACAAATATATTTTTCTTACAATAAATTTCAATTGGCCACTGTCTTAAAATTTCTTTATTGTTAAAGTGCTTTTGTGACTTAACTCTGTATCATACAATTATAAATTATAAATATTGTACAAAAAATAAAGAAAATAAAATAAATTTGCATGGTTTACATTTAATTTTTAAAAAATTTCCAATTTATACCCCATTAATGGTCAATTAAACAATACAAACATACATAAATACAACAACATATATTCTACAGTAATGTCTTCGGATGACGAAAGTAGAAGAGGATAGGAGTACATCGTCAAGGTGGTGATAATCGGCATCTCGGTTGTGGACAAATTGAACTGGCTTTCTCTCTATGTTCGAAACGAGTTCAACTTCCACTCCAAGGCCACTATTGGAGTCGAATTCCAAACTTAGAACATGGAAATTGAGGGCAAGGAAATCAAGGTCTAGATTTGAGGCACAACAGGGCAATAGTGGTTTCGCGCCGTCACATCTACCTATTATTGCAGTGCTATCTGTACCCTAATGAGAGAGAGAGAGAAGTTAGGTAGGGAAAGTTACTTGAAACAAATAGAGAGATAAATAAATGATGAGGAGTGAGAAAGAGAGATGGAAGAGAGAGAAAGAAATGGATTTGAATTCAACACTTGAATCCAAATAAATAAAAGGTGCGTGATTGTGGGTACTTTGGTAATTTTATAAAAGTATGTCCTTGTGTACTTAATAATTTAGAGCGTGGACTTTTGGTAAAATAAATCCAAATTTAAATTTATAGCCCTAGTGCCTTATTTTATATTGTTTAACTTTATTTTTTATAGACATAAATGATGTATTACTAGTTATATAAGGAATTTAGTTATAAAATTGAACTACTTGTATTGAATATGTTAAAGTGACACCAAACAATTAAATTAATTATATTTTTTATTTGAAAATATAAAAAAGATTTCTATTAAACAATATACAAACATGGGATAAGTTTGGATTTTTTTATTTTATTTTTGGATGGGTTTAAAAATAAAGTATAAGCCCAATTTCGGGTTGGACTAGACTCGAAAAATGACTTCAAATATTAGGGGCCATTCTAATTGAACCCAAAAATTATCCCGATATGGCCAACTCAAATTTTAAAATTTCAATTCTTGTTATATTCTAATGTGAATTTACTAATAATGACAACATATATTAAATCTTAAAATAAAATATTATTTTTTTCTCATGGTTACAGATGTACTCGGTTTGGTACAGTCAGTATTTAAGTAAAAATTTCACCCAATCGATAATGTCAATTTTATTATTTTGAACACCGATATAAACCGCTTCTCCCATCAAACGCCATCAAATCGAACCGACTGAAGCGGTTTAGTTTGTCATGGTTTAATCAGTTTAGGATTTTTCAAATTTGAGTCACATTTAAATATAATCACTAATCTATATAAAAATATCAAATTAGTTATTTGTCCACCATTTCAAACATATTCAATCCATCCATTTAATAAATACTTTTCAATTCCTAAATTAACAAAAAAAAAAAAACTAAAGTTTCAAAAATAATGAGTGCCGTTTTGGGAACCTATCAAAAACGCAGCGTTTTTTTATCAAAAAGCTTAACGCTGGAAGTGCCAAAAAAGCTGAACCACCATTTGGGAAGACCCAAAAAAGCAACACCCAAATTTACCAAACTACCCTCTGAAACATTTTAATTAATTAATTCAAAAATCAAAAAGTAAGGATATTTTGATTATTTTGGAGTGATGTGACACTTTAAAAAAATATTAAACCAAAAATCAAAAAAGTTAACTTTTTACCAACTTCCCAAATCACTTCCAAAAAAGTCAAAAAGCTTGGTAAAAAGTCAAAAGTCAAAAGTCAGCTTTTTACTAACTTCCCAAAACACCCCTGAGTTAGAGTTAAGATTATATATAATAAGAATTTACGAACTTAGATTATAAAGATAATAAGGTTAATTAATTAAGGTTAATAATTTATTACACTTATTAATATCATTATTAATATATTTGTAGCGACCCTAATTTTTCGTAAGTCATTATTTATTTATTTATTTATTATTATTATTTTATTTTATTTTTGACTTTATTAATTGCGTAGATACAGAAGAATTTAATATGATATTTAATTAATTTAATGTGGTATTTAATTATATATAATTAATCTGAATATTGATATTTATATATATTTATATAAAAAAAAGGGGTCATATATGTATTGCTTTTATAAAGCATATTTATATATGTGGTAGTCATTTAATAAAATATAATATAATGTCAATTAGGTTATGTAGACGCGCACTGAGGGCCTCATGCTACAGTTCGGATTCAAATGTCACGGTTCTGAATATGATCTCGCAAAGTGCAATGCAAGGCCGATAAATTACCAAAGAGTCCAAATCCGGCAAATCGTTTTGAAAAACTGATTTTTGTAAAGAAGTGCCAAACATGGACTGCTTTGCCAGATACAGAGTCGCTACCTAAATATTTTATTTTGGGGGGAATTTAGGAAACCCTGACTCATGCCTAAGGCCACGTGTCCATCATCACTAAAGTTGTCTCGGCTCGGGAACTTGGGTACGATTGGGGAAGGTCATCTATGAGCACCTCCGCTCGACCGATCAAAGATCGGCCACTACTAAACATGATATTTTATTTTTAAAAACACATGTGTTCTTATTTCGGTTATTAGCTAGTATTACTGAGTGATGCGCACAACACACAAGTATAGATTAGATCGCCTAATTTGGAACAAAGCATCGCATATTTGTTGTTTGAAAAACGGTTTGAAGTTTGCTACTTGTAAGTAGGCTAAAATGCAGATTTGATGAATTGTTTCAATTCAAATAATCCAACCTTCACCCACAGGCATTCAGGCAGTTTATATCACATAAGCAAATAGCCTCATGGCAAGCATGCTTTCGTGGCAATCAATGACACACATGTAGTATACTAAAGCGTAAAAGCTTACCTAGTACTCCGAGCCAAAACAAGAGCTAGTTAGAAATCAATGCATGATCCTAGTTCATGTTGAAATGGCTAATGCAACACATGCAAAATGCAACTAGAAATAGGCTCGGCTATTCTAAGATGGTATAGAAAATGCGACATTTGATAACATGTATTCAAATTGGAATTGAAGTACAATGCAGTTAGTATGATGCGCCGAGCCCGGTACATGCAAGATAGATGAATGTATGCAAACATGCAAAGCATAAGGATGCTAAATAGATGAATGGATGCAAACATGCGAGCATAAGTATGCTAATTGAAACATGACCTAGAACTAACCATTAAAAGCGGTTAAGTAAAAGGGAGAAATAAATTGAGGTTGGAAGACATGCACACACACACGCACGCATACTTATTACAAAATTGGCCCTCTCAACGGAGGGTCCGAATGAATAATACATGCCAACTACTTAACTAACTAACAAGCTAATTAATTATTACATAACCAAATGAATAACTAGCTACAACTAATTATTACAAAACTTAATTAATTAGCAAATTAATTAATTAACTACAAATTAAAGCTAACTAACAAGTAAGCATTAAAATGTGTAAACTAGGCTGCCTCAGCTCTGCCTTGATCAAGGAAGGATGCATGCTCTTGATTCCCATCCCGAAAAGCTCTCTGGTTGCTCTCTTGAGGCTCTGTTTGCAGGGTGTCCTCAAGGAATTCCTGCTGAACCTTACCAAAACCAGTCTGGGGAGTGCATCAGTGGCCTGCCGGCCATGGAGAGATGCTACCGACCACCTACCGACCAAAGATGGCACACTGCCTACCAAGGATGAAGAGGTGCCGGCCATCTGTAGGGCACTGCCGGCCACTGATGTGCTGCGACACCAAGCTGCAGCAGAGCACAAAATAGAAAAAATGGAGGGTCTCCCAAGGGTATGTACGCACTATGCCACCCCATATCACCTCGGAACATCAAGGGGGAGGCATAGTCGGATCCACAACCATCAATCACGCATCCCGATACATGATAGCCAAATATCCAACTTGTGCAAATCAATATGAAATGAATGCACAAATAAACACATAAAGCCTAAAACTCTATCATGGATCGTCAAGAGCGTCGACGACCGAGAATTGAGACACGTTTCATCATTTGAAGTATGAAACGCCCATCGTTCCTCGTGCTCGGATTAACACTTAATCCAAACAACAATGCAACACAAGCATGGCAAACATGCAACTCAAGCAAGCAAACGTGCAATGCAATATAAACAACCTAACAAAGCTAATGGCATGCAACAACATGTGATATAACAAGCATGCAACAACATGCAAAAATGGCTAAGCATGTAACAACATGCAAACATGCAAGCATGCAACAACATGCAAAAATGGCTAAGCATGTAACAATATGCAACACATGCAAGGTGACAAGCATGCAACAACATGCAAAAGATGGACTTAAACCAATGTAGGTAGACCTCAGATATGCCCAAATTAGTGGCCAAAAGGTGCTGAATTGATGGTACGAAATGCTAGACAAGCATGCATGCCAATGGGCCCAAGAATTAAGGCATAAAGATGCAACTCTTAAGCACACTTGAGGAGTGAAAAACATGTAAGTATGACAATACTACATGCTCTGAAATGATATTAGGAATGATGCCAAATTACACACATAACACAAGCATGGCATGCATGGAGCTCAAAAGCTAAGAACTAGCAAAGGGACTTAAGCCATGGCCATACAAAGCAAGCCCCAAAGGGCTAAGGGAACCTAAAACAGTCCCAAGGCAGGTCCAAACAAGACTAAAAACAAGCTCGAAGCTAGCCAACACAAGCTAGAACACAAGGCCAAAAACATGGAGCATGTAAGGCTACAAAAGAGAATGCACTACACCTATTGAAACCAAACATGGCATGACTTGGACAACATAAAACAGAGTTACATCATGGTATAACAAGACCAAAAATGCACTAATATGATGACCCAAAGGCTTAGGCTTAATGGCATGCACAAAAGTTCATTCTTAAGGCGTAAAGAGCCAAGCCTCCAAGGCATTAAAGGCATGTCAAATGCAAGTGTATGACCACATTTCATGGACTGAAATAACATTTAGAATGATGGCCAAGCATGCAAACATCACATGTATGGCATGGTAGAGGCCTCAAAACCCAAGGCTAGTCTAAGCATTTACACTATAGCTATACAAAACATAAGTGATATGGCCATGGCAGCTTAAAACAGTCCTAGAACAGCCCAAAACAAGAATAAAATCATGCTGGAGCAAAGTCAAAATATGCTAGGATGATGAGTCAAAACATCATGCACATAAAGCTAGTAAGCAAGATTTATTCTACAAGTATATGGAGCATGCAAAGGATGACCAAACCAGCTATGGACAGAGTCATGACATGGCAAAACATCACCAAAAACATGCTGAAATGGACTCAACATAAGTCAGGATAACATGCTAAAGCAAGAAGCATATAAAGCTAGTTTATGAGATTTACACTGCAAGTGTATTATACATGCATGGAGTGACAAAACTAACCCAAAACAGATCTAAGGCATGGTAAAACATCACCAAAAACCTACTGAAATGGACTAAACACAAGCTAGGCAAACATGCTACTTTGATGAGCTACAAATGGATTACACTACACATACAAGATGCATGCAAAAGGTGACCAAACCAGCCATGGACAGAGCCAAGACAGGTCCTAAAAGTCACAAAAAATGGCCTGAACCAAGCCTCATAAGTACAGAGAGGCATGCTCCTTTGGAAGGCCAAAAAGGCAAGCAAAGAGGATTTACACTACAAGTGCAATAAGTATGCAAGAGGTGACCAAGACAGCAAAAAACAGAGTTATGGCAAGTCTGATAGGTCACAAAAATGAGCCTAAACAAAGCTATAAAGAAGTAAAAACACATGCTCATTTGGTTGGCCATCAACACAAGCAAGCAAGATAAGAGGAGAAGGGACCACCCTCTCCTATTTTGAGCCTCAAAACAAGTTTTCCACTAAGGCAAAAAAGAAGTTGTTTGAAAAGTTTGGAAGTTAGCTCACAAGGCCTTACAAGCCAAAGAGCAAAAGGGAGGACAACCCCCTAGCCAACCAAGGCACAAACCAAGACTTTTAGGACTGAAAAATAGAGGAAAAACAGAGGTTTTTGTAGTTCAACACCACCCCAAAAAACAACTCCAAAGTAGTGTGCAAAGATGGTGAAGTAAGTGTGCAAAACAAATACAAAAGAAGAGAGGTGCTTACCCTTGTAGCACAGCAGCAAGATGGCCTCTTTGCTGGCTTAAATGACCTTCCAAGAGTCCAAAAATGAGCTCCAAGGGACCTCAGCCCACTGGTATGCAACTTTGATGAAGGAAGTGTATGCAAACAAGAAGTATCTCTCTACTTCTATGCCCTTCTATGCACAAAAGGGGAAGTGAGAGTGAACTATAGAGAGAAAGGCAGAGATTTTGGTCTGAAAATTGTAGAGAAAGAGGGAGTTTAGTGAAAGAAGCTCTCAAAACTTGCTTAGGAAGTTTTCTTTTTTGAAAATGAGATATTTTGCTTCATATATAGCAATTCAAAGCTTTTGGTCGAAATATCTGAGCTGGGGACTTGTGCATAACAGCTGGAGGTAAAATATCTGCAAAAAATTTGATTTTTGACATTGTTGGCCGGCTGGCCATCACTAGTGGCCGGCACTGCATCATCCATGGCCGGCATCCTTCACCAGTGGCCGACAGAGAAAATCTACTCTGTAGGTCCAACTTCAAATGAGCATATTTCCTTCATCTGGACTTCGTTTTAGGTCATTCTTATGTCCAAATTGAAGCCCCGGAAGTAAGCTGTCCAATGGTGGAAGCCTTGCATCAAAATTCCAACTGTGTAAAAATTTATGCCTATTTTGGTGAAGCCGTTCAGTTTCGATCCTACTCGGATTCATGCCAAACTTCTCCTAAACTTGTTTTCTTCTCTCCTCTCCTCTCCTCTTTTCTTCAACTCCAAACCCCTAAACAAGGTGTTTTCAAAGATTTTTCAAATATTTCATCTCTCTTTCATTCATTTCCAATTTGTCATCACTCGGTTTACCGAAGAGCGCAACATTTAACGAAATGCGAGCGTCGGAACATCGTAGGAACTTTATTTCAAAAACATTTTGAAAGAGAGGGTTTCAAGGTCTAAAATCTATTCAAAATAACTTTGGTCGAAAATGGGGTGTGAGGTTAGGATTTGACTCTCCTCTTGCCGAAGAAATCGAACATTTGCCCTGCACAACTTTCATCACCAAGTAGACCATCAGTAGCACCCAAGTTTTAAGGGCGGTCAAAAATGGGGTGGCTATAGGTTATAACTATTAGAGGCTGTCACTAAGGGAAAAAAAAAAGGTTCACTGCGGCAACCGAGAGAGAGAGAGATATTAATCAAAAATCAAAGAGTGTAGCCGAAAAGAGAAGAGGGAAGGAAAAAAAAAAAGGGGTTAGGGTTTTGTTTTGGTAGCTTCATTAATTCTTTAAGTGATTCTTTGATCTTCAAAAATAATTGTGAGTGCAAAACCTACGTCCATTGATTTATGTTTATTTCGTTGTTTTTATTTATTTGATGTTGGTTTGATATTGTATTTGTATGAAGATGATAGTTTGATTTTAATTATTTTAGTTAGTTGTGTATGCAACGTTTAGGGTTTTTGTATATATTTATTTTGTGAATGTAATTACACTCATGGTTTTATGAAATTAAAATAAATTGGGAACCCATAGATAAATTTCTTATACTCCACCATGACTCCGTAGATTGTTGTTTATTTGAATGTTGGTGAGAAAGAGTATAAAAATAATAATAATAATAATTGAGGACTATGAGATTGATTTGAATGCTTTAGGCTTTGGATTGTTATGTTTGTTCTTATGAGTAGATGAGATGCTGTGTATATATATATATATATTGTTGCCTCGTTCTTAAAAGTAGACGAGTGCTTTGATTTACACATGTACGTATATGCTAACCATCCGAGGAATGTGGATCAAACTCGGAACGGTATTCTCGTGCAAGTTTGGCTTCGGAGCGGTGCTAAGTGTACGGCACATGGGATATATGTGTAGGCCAGAAGTGAAGGGTCGAAGTGGTAGAGTTAAGGTACAAAGAATTAAATATGAGCTTATTGGTATAGTTTGAATTGTACTGATTTGTACATCTTGAAAAATAGTAAGTGACCTCGTTAAATTATGAAATTTTGATAGAGGCATGTATACGCAATTCTAGACAATTTTTTGTATTTTAACTTTGTACTAAAAAGATCGATTAGAACTTCTAATCGAATTGTCTTGGTTATAATAGTTTTTATTCATTTTAACAATACAGATTTCAGATGTTGTTTTAACCTACGAAACGAGCTCATTTTTATTGGTTGCATGTAAACTGAAACAAAACATTATTCTAAACACTTTTCGTGTTTTGAACTTTTCTGGGAAAAAAAATCATCTTAGGGCAGTTTTTTTTCATTTTCAGTTTCAGATTTTTCGGTTGAATTCTATCTAGGTTCTTCTATCAAGTTTTTCTCTTAACCTATTCAGTTTCTACTAAATTCATTCGCAATGCCTTTTAGGAAATTTGATTCTGTACAACTTTTAATCTTTGAAGTTTTGTCAATTCGAATGATTTAAGCATAAAACAGTGCATTTTTATACTTCTTCAGAAATTTACTTATGATTAAATTATACTAACTTTATTTTTACAGGATGGTGGCTCTTACGAACTTTTTATACAGGACTGACTTACCATATATATATTTTTTATTTTGTTTATTTTTTTGTATACTCAATTGATATTTAGTTGTGTACGAGTAAGAAATTAAATGCCCACTGTATCTCGGGAAACTACCCTTCGTCTCGGTGTGGGTGGAACTACTTATCTTGTCCTGTAACAAGAATTAAATATACTTTTGTTTTTGTCTAGTGGACACGTGGGTGTCAAATCTTGTACTTATACCAATATACTTGTATACTGACCCGTTTTGTCTCTTGGCATATTGGGTGCGTTCTATTTGAGCGCAGCCGAGCTTCTTTTGCAGGATTAGTTGGGGCTACGGTGGTAACGAAAAATAACTATAGTTGTTGGACATGTCTTTCGGACTTCTTTTGTTTACTAGAGTTTATGGTTGATATTAGTTTATTTATTTATTTATTTTTTTATGACCTTAGTATTTTGACAATTTGGCATTGTGGGTTATTTTTCAACTTTACATTATTTAAGTTATTTTGACTAGTTGTTGTGAAAACTCGCATTTAATTATACTTACAATAAAATTAATTAATTAATTAATTTTATTCAGAGTGTACATAAAATATATAATAGTGTAAAAGTTAGTTTTAAATTAACCCAATTCAATCACTAACAAAGACATTATTAAGAATAATAAATTTTGTGAATATTCAATATTTATTGTTTATAAATTATTTTAATTATGATTCAACATGATAATTATTCTTACTAAATACCTTAATTAAAAATCTTAGTGTATCAATTTTAAGTAACTCACACAAATACAAAAATATATAAAAAAAAAAAAAAAAAAAACAAATTTTTGGTGGCAACTTTGCCACGTGTTTGTTTGCATGTTAATATAGGGAAGAAGAACTCATTATGCTCTTGGAATTGAGAAAAAGTGATTTCATAGAATGAAGATAAAGAGAAAGAGAGAGAGAGAGAGAGAGAGAGAGAGAAGGGTGGGAGAAGGCTCAGCATAATCCTATATATACAAGAGAAGGCTTGGCTTGCATTTATATTATACATATGCATGTTTGCTCTTTCGAATGAGTGAGGAGAAAAGAAAGAAAAATAATTTAGCTAAGCAGTAGAAGGAGAAGAAGAGAGGAAGGTTAAGGAAGCTAAGTTTTTCTACCATTTCATCATCCATTTCAATCCTACTATTAAGCAAGAAAACCCTCTCAACCCTCTAATTTTTTTTAATTGTTGAAATTTTCAGATTATATTCATATGATAAAATGACTAATTTATAAATAGAAATTTTTATATATATGTATGTAAATTTTGTGATGTGTATATCAAATATTTGAAGATATTGATAGTCTTAAAGTCATGGCATTATTGTGAAAATAGGCTTGCATGTGTAGTTTATTCCATTAAAGAGAGGATTGAAGAATTTATTTGATCCTTGAATCTGTCAGAAAATTTGTACAAATTTTTAGATAATTTTATACTCAAAATTTGAAGATAATTTCTTCTACAAAGTTATTTAGAATGATATTTACTTCATCCATGCATTTTTGTAACAATTATGGAGTTTTGTACCAATTTATACAGATTTTTAACCAAATCTGGAGCTATAGGCAGATTTTACTATGTATTTGAAAAATCATTAAAAAATTTATATCAAGCCAAATCTGGTAATTTCTAAACAAAAAATGAAATTTGAGAAGTCTAATTTCATAATATATTTTTAGATTATGGAATTGGTTTATAAATTTAAGTATGGAATTAATTTAAGAAAATGTGATAAATCTGTGTCATAAATTTTCTTGAAATTTTTGAGAATTATTTATAATTTATTTTTGGAAAATGCTTTCTGAAAAATGATTATAACATGTTTATTAAGTATTCTGTAGATTTGTATGAATTTTAGAGTTGTATAAATAATTTATTTATAATTTTATTTGCAAGATATACATTCTGAAAATTTTGGCAGATTCAGGAAGAATAAAAAATTATCTCTTCAATTGTTTATTTGGACTAAAATTTAGTATTGTGCTAGTCTAATTTTGTAGATTAAAAATCCATACATGTGTGCGATTATGATTTATTTCTTTTTGGTATCTACATTATTATTTCATACCATGGTTTAAATTAATTGTTTATTTAAATTTTATACATTGATTTATTTTTGGTGTGACATGTGTAACATTTTATGTTAAGAATTTTCATAAGTTGGTACAACATTATTGATGAATAAAATTGGAATTATTTGTGATTAATATAAAAACTAACTGAAACAATTAACAGCTTATACAAAGTTAACAATTGAGGGTTAATACCGGTTGTTCAGGGTAAGCCCTGATTTTTAAAATTTTTAACGTAAATTGTGTCGCGAAACCCTAAGATGGCACGAGACTTATTTGAACCCTTATCGGTATTTGGTTTTAGAATAAGGGTGGATGTGCGGGTGGCACGTACGGATGTTACATATCCCTGGCAGATCGTTCCCTTAGGGCAGACCATGGATGCCACAGTTTGGGTATATAACTCCGGGTGTGGACATCTTTGGTAGTTCTTTAATATTTGACCAATGGGGGGCTTCCAAATTAACCATGGGTATGGCTTAGTGGTTAGTAAGAAAATATCTTTGGTGAGATTTTGAGTGTCACCTAAATTACTAAAATTGTTGAAATTATTATAATGGTTGTTACATTTATCATGCTATTGAATTTTACTATTATTTTAATTGTCATGATTTGATTATTTTCTCTTAAAAAGAATGGTAGGTTGGTTACGTTTTCTTACTGTCACGACCCAAACCCGCCCTTATGGGTTTAGCACCGTAACTGGCCAGTAATCCGTGATTACCGAATGCCTGCTTAACAGTAAAGACAGTAATACAGAGTACAGGGGCTGGCAAAAGCCAAAATAACAATAAAAGATGTCCAATGAGCTGTGACAGTCTGAATGCAAAAAGACTTTTCTGCACATATTTACATTCAAAACCATAACATTATATACATACGTCATATAGATATTCAGGTTATGGACCAAGTCCCTACCATAACAGTACAGTGCCAGTCTAGACATTTATTACAAAACAGAGGCAAGAAGGGGAAATCTAAAACACCCCAAAACAGCCTTGACTTGGCAGCACTTGGAACCTCGAAGTGAGGCGTGATAGTTAGCTTGACAAAAAGGGAGTTAACCCAACGCTCTTAACTCCGATCCGGTGCCTGGACACCTACATATAAATATAAACAGTGAGCTAAAACCCAGTGAATAACAGTTGTGTAAAGAGGTTAAGAATGAATGTCCTTTCGGTCATTAAACAGTCATATCAGTCCTTTAGAAACCATAGCAGTTATATATGGTACATCCAATAGCAAAACAGTACAGTAGGTCTTAACAGACCGAACAGTCAGTTGATGGCCATCATAACAGTAAACAGTAGTGGTTCCAACATGGGAACCGACAGAGATCTCTGTGACAGTAGCAGTAATAGTGCAGTAACACTAAATTGCTATGGATGCCACGAATACAGTTTACAAATAGGACAAGCATTCATTCATTAAATAATAACGTTTCAGTAAACAGAACAGTTGATCATTCAGAAAATATTCATAATTGAACATATCTTTACAACATTGTTACTCACAGAGTACTGGGCTACAAAGAGGCTAGTGAGCATCCTTGGATGCCAACCCTACACAGTTACAGAATGAATACACACTAAGCTACACACTTGGGAATCAATGACTTAGTCCCTATCTTGACTCGGTATGGTTCTACATCAATATCCTCGTTAAGATGCTTAAACTAGGCCTAGGAATGCCTAGGATGAAATGAGGATGTAAAGATGTACTTTAAAACACTTTTCAAAATTTTCAGAAAACAAGGGTCTCGCTCGAGCGTGGCTTTCTATGCTCGAGCGGACATGCAGACAAAGGATCTCTGCTCAAGCGTGACTTCCTTCACTCGAGCGGACTGTAAACTCAAGCAAAAGTACTGGATGCATGCAATTCACGCTCGATGGGCGCTCGACCTCCGCTCGAGCGTGAGACACAAGTCCTCGCTCGAACGTGCATTCTCTCGCTCGAGCGGACTGTAAACACATAAAAAGTATTGGATACACGCATTTCACGCTCGAGTGTTACTTTCTCCGCTCGAGCGGAATGCATGTACTCATAGTGTACGCTCGGGCGTGGAGTCTTACGCTCGAGCGTGGGTCCAAAATCTGGAATTTCCAAATTGAACCTCCAAGCTCAAATCTCAATCTTTAAAGCTTCAAATTCGATCCTTTTGGGCCAATTTTCTAGAAAATACATTAAAACCCATAATATGTCATGTTTCAAAAATCAATTTACAAAACCAAGGCCCAAAGGTAGTTAAAATAAAACACAATTTCAACAATAACTTCAAGAACATGATGAACAAATGACATGCATGTTTTCATATAAATTCAAAGCTTCTAATACAAGATCAAATGAGTCTAAACTTCAAAAAATATGATGAATTCATGTACTATAACCCAAATATGGACATGCATGTAAGGATTCTATGAAAACAACCTCAAAATTCAAGAATGTAAACATGCATGCATGATTCAAGCTTCAATTCAACAATTTAGAACCAATTCTAGACTTAGATCAGTAATGGCTCATGGACCATGCAAGATACAACTAGAATTCAAGTTCAAGAAGATGATTCTCCTACCTTAGGTCTTCAATTCCAAGTATGGAGGCTCAATTATGCAATTCTTCTACAATTCTTCCAATTTCCAAACAAACTCTTGTTGAAACTAAGTTTTTCCCTATCTCCTACTTTCTCCCACGGTTTGGTCTCTCAAAGATGAGCAAATGAGGTAGAAATAAGCTCCAAGCAAGGTTTAACAAAGTGGCCCACTATAGTGGCAATCCGGTAGTTTACTTGAACTAATGTGATTTACATTATTTAATCCAATTTAATCATTCCAAATCAAATTTAAATTAAACCTGCCATAAAATCATATAAATTCTAATTAGCATGAAATACCAATCAATTCCTGACTCGGTCGCCGATAAGGCCTTCAATTTGCAGTTCAAAACTTAAAACATGAACAAATCAATTTATAACAAACAGATAGAAAATGCAATCAAACAACATACTCATGCAATCAGTTTAGGATTTCATCCTAATCAGTTACTTATCATGTTCAGTCACAGTTTAGCAGTAATCAGAGGTGAGGGTTGTCACACTTACTGTGTTACAAAACTCATGACATATATTTTGTTGCCCTGACGTTTCATGCCAGATAGAAGGGACTGAGGCTGAATTTTGAGCTGCTGCTAATATTGAACCTTGGCTAATTTAAAGTCAAGACTCCATCGAAATAAAATTTTATTATCCTTGGTATTAGTAATCACGAATGTTATAAAAGTTGTTGTAATATTGTATGTGGACTCGTAATTTAGTTGTTAAGCTTTGACTATGTGAAAATCTAAATTTTCCTAATTAGTTGTTAAAATTTTTATTTAGCAAGTTATTTGTTATTTAAATTTTATGATGTTTCAAAAGAAAATTTGGGGTGTCACAGTTGTTATTACTTTAATGTTAGGGGTATTGGATAGATATGAATTATGATGGATAGTTTGGTTGGTATTTATTAATTTTTTTATCCCTCGTATTTTTTTTTTACCATTGAAATTTAGTTAAACCTTACGGACATGGAAACATTTAGATTTTGTTTCACCCCTATGATTTGGATGATTGAATATTTATTGGGGTTTAGTCATAATTTAATATTTAATTATCCAAATTTTGAGGCATGACAGTATTATAAATACAATGCATGTTGAAGTAGTCGTTTTCGGTTTATTTCGGTGCACAAGGTACTCGAATCGATACTGAACCGAAAATCGAAAAAAATAAAATTTAAAAACCGCATAGATCGACTCTTGTTAAAAAAACAAACCAAATATAGCCAGTTTAATCTTGTTTGATTGATTTAGTCGATTTTTTCAGTTTTGCTTGCATCTATACTCATGGTACACCCTAATCAATTATACTTATTCTTTCTATCCAAATTTTTTAATATTCTTCCCAAGATTTCAATTATTTTTTCTTCTTTTTTCTTACTTCAAAACTCCAATCCGCCATCCAAAACTCACCATTATCATCAATATCTTTACTTTTTATTATATTGTTACTTGCAAATAGAAAGAAGTTTAAACAAAATAAATAATGAATGAGTAATAATCAGAATAAATTTTTGAAGCAATCCATAAAAAAGGAAGTAGGTATTAACATAAATATCAAAATACAATTATTGATTTATATATTTTTTATACATAAAAACAAATATTCAACATGTTTTTCGTCATTATTGTTCAGACTTTCAAAATCGAACAAATTCACTTTGTTCGGCGATGTACAGTTGAACAAAGTGAATTTGTTCAGTTTTGGAAGTCCGAATGTGAAGTTCAAACTCTCATTCTCATTTGTTGTCCTCCTTTGTCAATGCCGGGTCCCATAGTCGTATCCCCTATACGTACGTAAACAAAAGAAAGATTTTTCAACGGATTTTTCAAAAATAATTTTAATTTTTTAATTTGTTTTATTTGGGTGTACCTCAAAAGGTAAATTTGGGAAAAAAATATAGGGTGTACTGAGAATAAATTGTAACCCTCAATAATTTAATAAAATATACTGAAAAATTAGACTTATTTAAATATTTTTTTAAGTGTAAATAAAATTGCCCAAAAATTAATATATAATATGGGTTAAATCTAAACCCATCCAAGCCCAACCCATGTCTACGTCTACTGTTCTGTAAGGTCTCGGTATCCCACATCGGGAATGGAGAAGAAGTTCCTAAACTATAAAAGTAAAAACCTGGACTCTTATCTAGCATTGAGGCCTTTTTCTGAGTGGTGAAATCCCTAGCAGAATTCCCTAGTTAGGCGTGCTTAGGCTGGAGTAGTTATGGGATGGGTGATCAATTGGGAAGAACAAATCCGTGCAAACGTGACCTAAGTCGGATAATATCGATGACGTGTGAAAGGGTTGGGGCATTACAATTCGGTTCAAATAAAAAACTCAAAACATGCTTTTCTTTCTGTTAAACATACATTCTATGTAGGAGAAGAAAAAAAAAAAGAAAAAAAAGAAGAAGAGAGGCTCTAAGGTCATCTTTAACGCTACACCAAATCCATCAAAAGTCTCTTTTTTTTTTGTATTCCAATGGTTTCACCAAACCCGTATCAAAATGAGAATGTAAAAAAAAAATTCACCAAACTAAGGATTTGAGCCACCTTTCACCATTTTACTGTGCATGACCGTTGAGGTGGGACCCACAGGAAAACCGGTTGGATGTCCAGTCGGATGTCCCTCTGGTCATCATTTTCCTTGAACAATTCCCACAAAACTAAGTAACACAAAGTGTTTGAAAAATAGTTTGTGCAATCATGACTTTTTGCTAACTTTGAGCCTAAATTGAGATGGGTTCCGGACATTAATTGAGGTGTATCCGGGTGGAAACGTGTTATTTGCCAAGTGGTGATTCATTTTGTATATTTGGTTGTTCAAACCATTTTTCGAGTGAATGCGAAATTAACTCTGGAAGATCAGTTTTTTGTGTTGAAAAGCAAACCAAAAAACATAACTGTAAACTAAATTTGGTATATTGCATCTCTATCTCATATGTATATGTGTATATATATATGTATCTACGCTATATTTGTGCTATGATTGGTAACACTGAGTTAAATCTATTCTCGCATTGCGGTGCTTGATTGAATTTCATGAATTTATGTTTTTATTGCCAGGAAACTTGAAGAAAATGAAGTTTTTTAACATTGAAGTAATGTACGGCTTTGATTTTAAAATTTCGAAGTTGACTGAATCTAATGGTTGTGTAGTATTCGTGAGTGGTGGGAATTTTCTGCTTTTTGGTTTGATTTTCAACGCATTTTCTTGGCAAGAGAACTGGATGTAAAATTGAGCTACGATTGGTAATATTGAGTCAAATCTGCTGTCGCAATATTGAATTTTGTTTATTTGTTGGGGGAACTTGGAGAAAATGAGGAAGAAAATGAATATTTTGAATATTGAAGTAACATATAGTTATGATTCTGAAATTTCGGAGCTAACTGTAAACTGAACTTGATAGTTGTGTAGAATTCGTGAGCGGTGGAAATTTTATATTTTTTTTGTTTTTTGTGAAGCTATTGTTTGAGGTTATGAATGAGCAAACAAAGAAAACAGGATTGCGTTTGGTAGAATTTTAGAATTACGATTTGATAATAGAATTGTATTTTGAGTTTGTAAGTTTTGGAATTATGATTTGAGTGTAGAAAATTTGTTTAGTTATGAGTTTTAAAAAGAGTTTGAATTGAGTGATGTGACATATAATATTGAAAAATGAGTGTTTTAAAAAGTGTTTTGAAAAGTGGGTGTAGAATCAATTTTTTAAAACTGTAACCAAACAACACACTCAAACTAATAGGTAGAATTAAATTTCAAAAGCTCTATCAAACAAAGCCGAGATTTTTCGGATTATCTTGCCGGTCGATCGGCCGGTTGTCCCCTTGGTCTGTCGGCATTTTGCTAATAGCAAAAAATACACAGTTGGAGAGTTGCATATCAGATAAAGGAATTTCTCAAATTTTTACTCAAATTTTGTAAAATATTTGATACACTGTTAGAGATGCCCTAACACCATATCCAATTTTTAAATCTGATATCATTTTATCAAATTTTAATCAAAATATTTTAAAAATTCCAGTATATCCAAATATTTCCCTTTCATCAAATTTAATGAAACGAAAATATCACCAATATTTTATCTTTTTTCATTTATTATCAAATTCAAATATAATCAAAGGTTTGATAGGTTCTCAATTTTACAAAAAAAAATAAAATAAAATAAAAACTCTCCCTTTGATGAATATATCATGACAAAATTGGAGATAACTTTCAAATATTTTTTTACAAAATTTAAATTTAATAAAAAAAAAGATGAAGTACTGAAAATCTTTAAAACATTATTAATAATTTCATCTGTGAGATTTTTCTTTTAAATTATTGATACCAATAAAATTTGTTTATTTATTTTTGGCCAATGGTTGTGCAATTGATTATGGCTCAAATTCTTTCCGGTCCACATACGGTGGTACTGTTTGGATTCGTACTGAATTTTATTTTGATAATCTAAATCGTTCAAAATATAAATTTCTTTCAATATTTTATTTGTATAAAAATTATATTAATCCAATATCAATAAATGCTTTATCAGAATATACTTTTATCAATAATTTATTTTTTAAAATTATATTTATTAATATAATAAATAACTAATAATATTTGATTAATATAATTTTCTATAAAACAAAATATTCAATTAATGGTAAATATTAAATGATTAGAATTATTAGATTCGAATTATTAAATCCAAGCCCACAGCCCCAACAGTCGGGCTGTAGAGAATTGATTATTATGGGTGTGCTTTGGTGGGAAGAACAACAAAATAGGAAAAAAAAGAAAAAAGAAAAAAGTGTTTTATGTCGGTAGAAATTGGAAATCAGAGAGTTGATGAACTGAGTTTGCACTGATCAGGGTCTTTTACATGTATCCGTCTGTATATCTTCTCCATATCCATCTTTATATACTCGAATCTCATCACTCTCTGTCTCTCTCGATTCACACCTCTCATTCCCAGATTACACGATCTTCATTCAGCTCATCACTACATTAAACCCACTTAATAATATATGTGTGTGTGTATTTGTGCATATAGGATTTGGGTTTGTGTGCTTTCGATCGAATCGAGTTCGACCGTGTCTCTTGAGTTGTTCGAGGTCCGAGACAGTTCATTTGGGTTTTGTGTATCTGGGAATTTTGTTGCTTGTTCTGAGACTTTTGATTTGACTAGCACAGAAACTTTTGTTTTTGGGTTGACTGTTTCTTCGTCAGGTTCTGAACCGTGTTGACTCGGTAAATGGAGGTTTTCGAGTTCCAGAGAAGCCTCTTCGGGATTCAAAACTTCATGTTCTGAGCTAAGACTCAGATTTGAACAGTTCAATGGTATGCTTGTTTGTATTACTACCTCATCACTTGATTTTGTAAGCATTTGATTCATTTTTTGTATCAAATGATTAGCTATTACTTCTATCTATTTACAAATTATATTGGTCTATATGCATATTTGATTTGTGGGTTTGTATTTTTTTTTGTTTGTTTTTTGAGAGGAATTCAAACATGGGTTTTACCATATCATTAAGTGTTTTCATGAGATGATTTGGATTTGGTTCAGGAATAATAATTGCTATCACAAGAAATTTTAAATGGGTCTTCAAAGAGGAGCTTAACTGGATTGGCATGTGAATCTGGGTTTGATTGTTGGTTATCTCTGGTGAGAAGTTTCAAGACTCATTGGTGTTTTCTTCCAAATTCTGATATTGGGATGGGTTGTCGGTGCTCTAAACTTACTGCATGTTGTTGGGATTCGGAACAAAACGGGCCAATTCATGAGGCACCGAAAGTTGGTATGTTAAAAAAATTGAACTTTTTTGTTTTACATTTTGGTGATAAGGAGGACTGTTTTTGTATTTGTTTGGCAGAAAATGAGGAGAAGAGTGAGGTTGATGGTTTGCCCACGTTTCGTGAATACACTATTGAACAACTTAGGATAGCTACATCTGGATTTGCAGTAGAAAACATAGTTTCTGAACATGGGGAAAAGGCTCCAAATGTGGTTTATAAAGGGAAATTGGAGAATCAAAGTCGTATTGCCGTTAAACGCTTCAATAGATCTGCTTGGCCCGATGCTCGGCAGTTCTTGGTAAGTATGAGCTAACTAATGAAGTTATCCTTTGCATTTTCATGTATCAATGTTGTTTTTAGATTCATGAAGTTTTTTGCTGTTATAACTGATTACTTTTGGGTTTGGTTGCAACTCAAAAACATATCAAGAGATAGTTTCTACTCTACCCAAGTGATTGCAAAGTCCCTAATAACAGTGTCTTTTAGTTATTTCTCATACTTATGCGACATTCAACATAGTACATATCAAACTAATTGTAATTGGTTGAATGGCAATTTGGAGTCCTTGAAAGAGGTGCGTCACTGGAAATGCCTACCTTTGACAGGTTCAATGCTCATAATTTAGTCTGCGGTGAGCATTGTCTGAACATTAATGACCATTTATGCATTTGGTGCCTTATATTATCTTTTCCTATGTTACCAGAAAATGCTAATATCCTAGCGAATTGCGTATTGGTATGCATGTTCCGAAACATAATACATTTTCGTTCCGAAACAGTAAATTTAGTGATCCCGATCCCAAATTTTTTTCCCCAATATGTCCTTAAATGTTACCTTAGAAGGAAAAAATTCAAATATAATGAACCAAAATTTAAGGTGAGTTAAGTTTTGATAAGACAAAAAATCAAAAAATGGGTCATAATGCTCATAGAAAATATTACATTTTATTAGATATCTAATAGTTAAAAAAAAATTACTTTAGAAGTACCTTAAATTCTTAAGTATAATATATACAAGTCTACCCTTATTGTATCATATTTTAGAACATGTGGTGTACCACGTTCCCATTCCACGTACCGGAACGATCCATGTTCCTGGTAACATAGATCTTTCCTGCTAAAAACAATGAGTAATGTTGCAAACATTGTGCTTTCAAAGCTCATCATGTTGTGCTTGCACTTGACTTGAACTGTTAATGGTTTCTAACTTGGATATGATCCTTCTAGTTACAATAGAAGTTTGAGTTTATATATTACTAAGCTTTGAATTCATCACCATTAATTCTTTAGGAAGAAGCAAGATCTGTTGGTCAACTCAGGAACCATAGATTAGCAAATCTACTTGGTTGTTGCTGTGAAGGTGATGAGAGATTACTTATTGCAGAATTCATGCCCAACGAGACACTTGCAAAACACCTATTTCATTGTAAGTTTATTTTCTATATAACTTATTTTGTCATCATTGCATGTCATTGAATAGTTTTCCAACATATGTTGGAGTTTGCAAGTTATATCATGAAATTGAGACTAGAAATTATGGTTGATTACAGTTAAGCACAATTGCTTTCAGTTTATTAAGCAGCTACTGACGGTGTGTATGTGATGTTTATACTTGTTTAATTATCTATTACGGAACATAGGGCCCTTGTTTCCCACACTCCATTAGACAATTGAATTTTTCTCTATTTTACCATTGATCTAGTGACAGGAGCACTAATATTTTTATGACTGTGAAAAGAAAACATTTCCTTCTTCACTTTGAAGGACTCTTGTATGTGTTCTTTCCTAACCTCCCTCTATCTATATGTTTTATTTCTTTGATCACTTTCATCAATAAATTGTTGGTTTAGTCAGTCACATCAAATAATTTAGTAATACCACACACTGGTCTGTGCCATTATTCTCTCACCTCCCCCCCCCCCCCCCCCCTCTCTCGTAGAGTTTCAAAGAAAGTCTAGTGGCTTGCCTTTTTTGGGTTTCCTGTTCCATAACTCAAGCTCAAGTTTAGTAGTTTTAATCTTTTGTCTTATTTCTCTCGTATTTGCGCACTGAAGTCTTAAATTTGTCTCTCTATTTGATCCAATTCTTTTTAATGATTTGGTTTCATTTTAGTTAGTTATCCCTCATATGCAATGTATGTACTTATCCTAATAGACTATTAAAATTTATTTATGTGTTGACTCAGGGGAAACACAGCCTATGAAGTGGGCAATGCGTTTAAGGGTAGCTTTATATCTTGCACAAGCTCTAGAATACTGTACGAGCAAAGGGCGTGCCCTTTATCATGATCTTAATGCTTACAGAGTAGTTTTTGATGATGTAAGTATGCTATTATTTTCCACTGCTATCATCCTTTTTTGCTGGTGGTCAGGATGGAATTTATTTACTTCTTTGCTATATCTTGTTATATCACAGGATGGCAATTCTAGACTGTCATGCTTTGGTTTAATGAAGAACAGTAGAGATGGAAAAAGTTATAGCACGAACCTTGCATTCACCCCTCCAGAGTATCTGAGGACTGGTATTAACTGTCTCCAACAAGAAATATGTTTAATCATTTTCAGTCTTTCTAATTTTTTTTGGACATTTGTGCAAGTTTTACCTTTGAATTTGAATCCTCACTTGCCGACTTTTAAGGGTTTTGCATTTGCTAATCTTCTTGTTTACTGTGGGTTCTGCGTACTGCCATGTTTTTTTTCTTTCCTTAGCTATTTTATGGTAATGATTAATAAACTTGTTGACCATCATTTTTTAAGCCAAATTCATTCTCTGGATGTACACCTCCAGTCCAGACTCTGGCCAAGTCCGTTTGAAAACTTGTTTCTTATTCTTTTTGGCTTGATACGTGAAGATAAAAGAACAAACTCTTTAGTACCTTCTTTCCTTTGTTAAATCTGCTTCTGCCACATTCATCACCAGGCTCAATCTAATTGTTTGACATTTTACTTACCTCAGAAGTAACTGTCTCTCTTATATATGAGGTCAAATGCAATATTCTCGAGTCAACCAACTGATTGATGTTACATGAGCTTTTGAACTGAAACACTCCATTCATGTGACAGTTATTTAAAAAAAAAAAAAAGATTGTGCTCTGGGTTATTCTTTTTTATTTTATTTTATTGTCATAAAAATTTTCCCTCTTATCTTGAGAATATTAAACTGGGAACTTTGCTCCATCCCTTGCATAAAGACTTGGCCAAAATGAATATATAAATTTGGGATGCTTTATAGAACAAGATAAATATAGTAAGCAAAATAGTCATGATCACCTAGCATAACTGGAAACCCTCATACATAAATGTTTTTGTAACCATAAAATGCTAAATGAACCATATCCTTTATGGTGACATAATTAAGGCTACACAATATGATATGACATGTTGCGCTAGGCTCTTGCTAAAGGCAAGCTCTAGGGATGACAAGCTGTATGTAGCCTTGCCCCATTTATTGAGAGGCTGTTTCCGTGTTGCAATCCTTATTGTTGGGTCAAGCCTCTCTTTCCTTTTTATGGCAATACCAAATTACCAATGTTCTAATCAGCCTGCCATTACAATGAATAATTGAAACTAACATAATTTGCACAATGACACAGTTGGACACTTAATATAGCCATGACAGCAGGCTGGCTGGATAAAAGGGCTATCATGATCTGTCACATTGTTATATCTCTTTATAGCAAGTTCAAATGCTCAATTTAGTTGGTTCATTCTTGATTTTTCCACATAGAAAAATAGACTCTTTTTTTCTCATCTTGTTTTTCTTCTTTTCTTCATTGTTGATGTGCATGTATATTAGACATCTCCTCTTTGTTGGAGGAAATTGGCATCACAATGTGAACTTAGCCTTACTCATATAGATGAGGTGAGACTAACCAAACACTCCCCTGCGTCCCTCCCTCCCTACAAAGATCATGGCGCGAAGGCTTTGTCTGACTAACTATGGCCTTGTTTGCGAAGTTGGCTATTTTAGTTGTTTTTTGGCTATTTTAGTTTATTTGATGATTGTGAAAGAAAAAATGAAATGATTATGGGTTGGATGTGACGTTTTGTCTTATTGGCTATTTTAGCCTATTTTGTCTTTTAGTGAGCTATTTTAGCTCAGCCTTCTTCCCAAACACCCCCTGTAGAAGCTTTTTGTCATCTGTGGGAACTTGTGTGATTCTTGCTGCTGTAGCTTAAATGTGTAATGTAACGTTCTTTTCATAATTATTTTTCTGTTGATTTTGAAGTGTTAATTGATTTAGGCTTCTATTCTTTCTTGTAGGAAGAGTGACATCTGAAAGTGTTATTTATAGCTTCGGCACCCTTTTGCTTGACCTTCTCAGTGGAAAGCACATTCCTCCAAGCCATGTAAGTCTGATCCTTTCTCAGTTCTTCTTTATTCCACAAATTTAATGAAACCTTTAGTTGTTTACTTGTGCTATCCTAGTGTGATGTGGTTGAGAGGGTGCCAGCTAGCTGTTTGGTGGTTATAGCTGTGTGTGTTTTGTAGCCCACACCTATGAAGCTAAAAGAGTATATATAAATAATTTTGAAGAAGGAAGGAAGAAAGAAAGAAAGAAGTGAAGTAGTGGTGAAAAATGTTAAGCCATCTCAAACTACTCAAACTTGTTCTTGTTGTCTTAATACGCAGTAATATGAAGTTACCAATTTTTGCAACACTAAAATTCAATTCCAGATTTTGTGTGGGAACTGCAGAGCCATTTAAATCTGTGTTTTCTGGTTCATTGTTGTATTGTATCTCTTGCATAGATTCAAACTATCTTGCCAAGCTTCTTGCAGTTTTCATAATTGTCATCACTCTTTATTGTAATTTAGGTTTCTCAAGTCAGTCTTTTCATTATTGTCACCATCAAGAAATGATATACCAAATGTCAAACTTGGGAAACCTTTTATATTTTTATATAGAAGAAATATGTTTAGTGAAAAGCCAGGAGATGCTTTCACCTTTTATGGATAACCTTATTTGAGAAGACTTGTACATATGAGCATCCTCTTTCAGGTTTTATTTTGATTTGAGGACATAGTTCTAATCAGTTGTTTATTTCTGTCATTAGCTGTACATATGTCCTAGCAAGGTTTGTGGTATTTCTTTTGAGAATTTTCTTAGGTTGCATTTGGATCTATGGATTTCGAATGAATAGATTTGGCATCCGCTTCATTTATTCAAGTAGTATATGTAATAATTCAATGTAGTATTTTATTTCTAGATTTCAAGAATGAATTTGAGAGCTTGATGGATTTGAAATAACTTGGTGAATATAGTCTTTTGAAGTCCTTTCATGAATATTTTACTTGTACAAGGATTTAAAAAAATACATCTTTTCTCTCTACTCATTTTTACACTTAAAATTTTGAGAAATACCATGTTACATTCAAATCCCTTCATTTCAAATCCACTCATCCAAATGGAACCTTATACTTCATTTCATATACTTTTGCAACTAATATTTCGTTGAATAATTTATGTCAGGCCCTTGACCTTATACGGGACAGGAATATTCAGATGCTAACAGATTCTTGCTTGGAAGGCCAATTTTCTAGTGATGAAGGAACTGAGTTGGTCCGTTTAGCTTCAAGATGCTTACAATACGAGCCAAGAGAGCGGCCAAATTCAAAGTCATTAGTTGCTGCTTTGATTCCTCTTCAGAAGGAAACTGAGGTTGATTGTTTTTTATAGTGGTAGAGCATACCGTTAAATCTTGTATCTTACTTTTCTATGTGCTTCCTACAGTGTCTTGCAAAACTCAAACTTGATTTGCTAAGAGCATTCTTTTGAAATTTCCAGGCTATCCCTTCATAACCTATTCATGCTTCTTCAATTGCCGTAATGACATTAAGTTAACATGCATAATTCTGTGGGGAAACAAAAGGGAGCTTAATTCTGTCTACTTGTACATTCTTATCTGGTTTTATTTAACTGCATGATAATAACATGGCATGGCACACACTGTTGGACATAATACAATTCCTGCTGAATGCTATTCGTTGTTAATGGAAGCATCTTGATTATTCTTGAATTTTTTGTGCTTTTTTAATCCATGTGCCACCACCACCACCACCACCACCACCGGCCAAATATGCAGAAATAATGGGTTGAAGAAGAATTCTCATTTTCTCTTGTTGCTTAGATGGGCTAAATGAGTTCATGGAAATTAGAGAAATAATATAAAGGGAACTGTTGTCAATTCCGATTTGAGTTCATTCTAGGTTAGACAGTGATTAAGATAATGTCATTAGAGAGCAATTTTTCCAATAAAGGCAGTAAGAAAGTTATCATATGTTTCTCTTGATGGAAGTCTATAAGACGGATAGGTGCTTGTTAGAAAACATAGATTTCTTCTTCGTAGTAGTTGGCTAAAAGTTATTGTAAGATTATATTAACTTTTTTTGGAAGTTGTATAATATGAATGTGGAATTGATCCCAACAGAATACTGGTTTGTTCAAGGGCTAGAATTAACTCTTACGTTTATAAAAGAAAAGATTGTTTCATTACTTTATGGAAGTTTGAATGATTTTGAGGTTGCAGCTGGAATATAATTTTCTGATTTCTTGCTTTTCTTTCTTTACTTCTTAAATAGGTTCCCTACTGGCTGTTTTGTTTAATTTCTATGCAGTAAACTTGCTTTTAAAACATCAGAACTGCTCTTATTTCTTCTAAAAAAACCTTTTATTTCCCAAGTACTTTCTCCAAATATTCTTGAAGTCTGTTTTATTTTATGTTTGAGACCTGATCCTGCTTATTTATGGTGCTGAAGTTTGGGAACGAATCTACAGGGCTATCACCTGTCCCACATTAGCCTGGCAAACTCATTTGAATAAAAAAGGTAGCACCAGAAAGACACTGAAAACCATTCTTGAAGCTTAAAAGAACAAAATTCTAATTTCGTTTGGAGAACAACAACAGACAGTAAAACCTTCACTGTATGAACCCTGATTTCTACTGGGAAGTAGATTTTGAGCCTTGAGAGATTTTTTGAAGGAGTCATATCTAAACATGAGTGGGTTTAGGAGTTCTGCAGTGATGAATCTGGTATGAGTTCATATCATATGAGGGGTTGAATTTAAGAAATTCTTAAGGGAGATATTGAGAGGAAATACTGGTGTTCTTTTGTGTGTGTACACTGTTTTGGGGATTACATGAAAGTACCTTTTCATTCTAACTAGTGCTAACAGTTCATAAACACACGACTCATGAGTAGCTTTGGGATATGTGCCTGTGTACTTGCATATATGTTTATAAGGTCCCATTGAAAAAATCAGAGTAACCTTATAGTTTATTGTAAATAAAATAGATTGCTTTCTAATAAATTGGCTTTGCAGTGGGTAGAAAGTTGATGGCACATTGTTTTGCAGGTTCCTTCTCATGTATTAATGGGTATACCTCATGGTGCCACAGCTTTTTCTCTATCCCCGATTGGTGAAGCTTGCGTAAGAATGGATATGACTGCCATGCACGAGATCTTAGAAAAGATTGGGTATAAAGATGATGAGGGAGCAGCAACTGAGGTTTGTTTCTGATATGTGTTCGAAAAACTTGTCAACTGATATACAAATGCATATTAACTTGTGTATTTTATCTTGTTACCTTAACTATCTCCAAAGTAGGTCCTGCATTGACGCATGGATATTATAAGTGAGGTGGAGTGGATAGGATATGGCTCACGAAGTTTTTAAAATGTTCTTGCTTAGTTATGTTATTTGCATGCTAAAATGAATGGTTAATTGTTATTGGGGCTGAACATCTTGCAATCATTGGGGTCCAAATGCTATTGCAACTTGCAAATGTTTAAGCTAGATCTTTGATCATCAATAGTAAACTGAACTGTGAAATCTAGTAATTTTTAAAAGTCATTGGAATGTTGGAGGGTGATGGAAAGCATTGCCTTCAGTTATCAGTGTATACAAAACTCTATTTTGGGTTCCCTTCAACAAGAGGTCATTGTCGCAATCCTTGATGCTACAATGTTCACAAATCCTGAAAGGCTATGTGACACAGAACCATGAAGTGCATGACTCCTATGTTTACTGCAGTGGCTTGAGTTTTGGTAGTAGTCTTTGATTCAATTTGCTTCCATTTTTGTTATTAGAAGTTTTTTAAGGTTTGAGGAATAGAAATTAGGCCATATGATGTCATGATGTTGATGAGATCTGAAACAGAAGATTTTGTTTTATTTTTATTATTTTTTTAATGGTTTTTATGGTCTATAAATAGGTCTTGTAATAAAACAGTGAATTTACATTCTTGAGATATAATCATAGTAAATATGCAAAAAGAACCTTGAGCCCCATGTCCCACCCACACAAAACAATAAATGCATAGATGCATGAGCAGTCGTGTATGACTTTTTTTCCCCAATGATCTTGGGGCTTAATAAGCCATTTTTGCACCCTCCAAAATGTCCATGCCACTCATATTTCTTTGTTTCCGGCAACCTCGTCTTTACCATAGATGAATGGTTATTCCTACTGCTTAGCGTCAGGGTTTGCAAGTTACTAAATGGACATTATTTGTCCCATTTTCATATGAGATTTCTTCTTGTCTCATTACCAAGGTTGTTCAAATTGGGATCCTACGGTGGATCGTTGGAGGTGTTTATAGGATCGGATCGTAGAATCGGATCGAGAATCGTAAGATCCTACCAAAAAAGACAAATTACATAATAATTTAATTTAAATAAACATTTCTTAAAAAGTTTACACAAAATGAGCATGTATACTATTAAAAATAAGTGAAGATATTGTGAAAAATATAATACTCCATGTAAAATGTACATATAATATTATACAATAGAAAATTCGATGGTAAAAGGTTTGTATTTCATAAAAAAAGAAGCTGAAGAAGAAGAATTCTAGAACAAAATACTTTACAAACTACAATAATGCATAAAAAGTGAAGAAAAAATATTTAACAAAGTTGGATATGAAAATAGATTAACTCAAAAGATCCGCTTAACCGAATGATAAGGTTTGTGGTTAGCATCTCTGGTGGAGCGGATTCAAGTCACAAATTAATCTCTCCAAAAATTGGGATAAATTTGCAATCATCTTGCCATCCTTAGACTCCACTAAAGCTAAGTTTGTTTTTCGGGCTAGTCAATTTTATTAAATTACTGCAATATTTGAATGTTTGTTTCCTAGGTTGTTTTTCTTAGTCTATTTGATTCAATATTACTTAATTTTTATTATTCATTTTGATCATATAAATTGGTATTTAGACAACAAATATAAAATTTACAATAAAATATGTCATACAATACAAAACAAGGTTTTTAAATTGGATTGGATAGGATCGGATTCGGATTGGGATTCTACGATCCTATAAGATCCTACCTATAAGGAATTTTGTACACAATCCGGATCGATTGTACTCAAATGGATCATAGGATCGTAAGATCCGGATCGGGATTCTGATAACCATGCTCATTACTGGTGTGTTTTCTTTTACTATTTTGATGAAGCTGAATTCGAAGTTGTCATATATATATGTACACACAAACACAATATATACATGCATGTATTATCACTTGCACATAAATGAATTCTTTCTATTCGTGCTCAGTACACACAAACACATTACCACCTGCTTAACACTGCTTTACTTGCTTACAGCTTTCATTCCAGATGTGGACAAACCAGATGCAGGAGACATTGAACTCTAAGAAAAAGGGTGATGTTGCTTTCAGGCATAAAGACTTCAGAGCTGCAGTTGAATGTTACACACAGGTTAAAAATGTTTACCACTGTTCTTTGAATTCGCTTGCCCTTTAACCTCCAATTTGTTGTCTGCCATTGGCTACCGCATGCCTTGTCAACCTGGCTTTGCATATCTATCATACTGGTATTCTTGGGCGAGGTTGAATGTAGAATTCTTTTTTAGTTTAGTTGCACATAAGATGCCCTTCTTATCTTTCAATATTTTCCATTTTCTTCCTGAACATTGCTTGTTAATAAGACACTAGTGGCTTGGGAACAAGGGGGACAAAGGATGGAAAAAAGGGGAAAGGGGGTGGGGGTGTCAAAAGCAGCAAATACAGACCACCAAAAACAGATTAAAGTTAACTATCAAATGTGTTGTTACTTCTCAAAGCTTGGTCTTTTTCAACTGTGCGTGCTGCTATGTCACAATGTTTTGCGTACTAGCACTCCATTTGGATTGAGTGATTTGGTGAGAAATATTAAGAGAGAGAGAGAGGGAGAGAGAGTTCTTTTCTCATGTTTAGTGTACAAGTTAGGGAGAAACAATGAGAATTGGTGAGAATGAGGATTCTCCTATTTTATAGGTTTAATTTATCACCAAAAGTGGTGAGATTTGGTGAGAAACAAGTTGATTGTGTTTTGTATTTTTCATAATACCAACATTGCCCATTAAACAGAGGAGAAAAAAAATTCCACCCATATCCCTATTTCACATACTTTGCCTTTTTACTCATCCGAACATGAAAGTGAGACAACAGATTTTTTTTTTTTCTTCTCTCACCTAGATGAGAGAGCGCAACCATTTCTTTTCTTTTCTCATCCAACAATCCAAACGTAGTGCGACTTCCATTTTTTGGAAAACATGTATACTCTTGAAGGTTCTGAAGTGTATGATTTTTTGCTGTTCTGCATTTAAGAACGTTTTCATCTTCAAGCTAATTGTTTGCTTTGTTTACAGTTTATTGATGTTGGAACCATGGTCTCCCCAACAGTTTTTGCTCGCCGTAGCCTATCGTATCTCATGAATGATATGCCACTGGAAGCCCTGAATGATGCAGTGCAAGCGCAAGTAATATCCCCTGTTTGGCACATTGCATCATATCTACAAGCTGCTAGTCTTTTTGCTTTGGGAAGGGAGAATGAGGCACAAATTGCAGTCAAAGAGGGTTCAATACTTGAAGAAAAGAGGAACGCGACTTCCTGACAACAGAAAAGAGGTGGCCTGGCCTACTGTCTTTTATTCTTTACTGAATTGTTCCTTTTTTCTGAAGATGACCATTGCACATCAAAGGCAAGCTTCTTGGTTTTGAAGCAAAACTCATGGTCAAAGAAATTTGGATCTTAATGGACGCAGTGTCTCGGTCCTCTGCTTGCGCAATTGGTTGGTGTTGTTGTCATGTTGAATCATTCTTTTGCAACATTATTGGATAGGTTGGCTTGGTCAGTTTATTAGGGCATATGCATCCCTTAGTGTTTATGACAATTCTGCCCCTGCTGACAGTTTAGCCGACCTCTTTCCAATAACATACAACTTTGGGAATAATTCAGATACCATTGGATCAGATTATTTTCATAGAGGAATATCAACTGTTGAGTTGCATGCCTAGGGGGTGTAGAAGTAATTGTTGCCATGCTGTAATTTGTGTACAGTACTCTATGGCTTTCTGCTGATGTGAAATTGATGCTTTTGTATGCTGTTGCCTTCTGTTTATGCTTTTCTGTCTGGTGGGGATATGCGGTTTAGTTTGGTTTGATTTAAATATAATCGACGCTTTCTATTTGTTATTTTGCATTTGTTCATGAATATCCGTTGCGGTGGTTATGAAACACACCAAAATAAACATGAAATCTTATATGTTCTTGCCTCCTCCTCTCTTTGCTAAAATGGAATGACTTGGAATTCATTCAAGTTGTTATCTCAATGATCTTATGTGCAACTTTCATTCATTTCCAGGTTATACCGGACAACCATACGAAGTTTTTAGAAATAGACACCAAACATGGGACTAGAGTTTTAGATATGAAACAGTAATAGTGTCCCTTCTCTGCCGTCGCCCATAACACTAATCAGTGAATTCTACGATAAAATGCATGTGTGGTACATTTGCTCAAAAGGGTGAGGGGAAAAAAAGAAAATGAAAAATGAATGGTTTATGAAAAAGCAAAAAATAATGGTTGACAAAAGGAAAAAAAGAAAAGAAATAGAGTGGTTTATAGAAAGGGAAAAACAGTGGCTTATATAAAAGGGCAAGTCTAAAAAGTTGAAACAGAGTAAAGGGCCCAACCGGGTTCGAACCGGTGACCTCTTGATCTGCAGTCAAATGCTCTACCACTGAGCTATGGACCCTTTGATGGAGAGGATTTTAGAAAAATTATAATTAATATTAAACATAAACGAAAATTACACATCACTAAACCATTTAATATGAATCATATGACTTGAAAAAAATACTCCTTCCTAAAAATAAAATGTATGATGAAAATTAAAATATATTGTGACATACAATGTCATAGTAATACTGATGACGTGTATCATCAATTAACAATAAATTTATACGTAGAGGATGAACTCATTTTTTAAATATAACTACCTTGCTACACACAAATGGGAAGATAAATGACCAGAAATTATTAGACGGTGATAGTGATGATGTGGTAATAGTGTTGCATTAATTTTTTTTCCCCGTGATATACCGAGCATTTTTTTAATTCAAAATAAATATTTTTCGAGAAATAACATATGATATGAGTGGAAGTTTCAAAAATAAAATTACAAATTAGTAGAAAACTTAATAATGAAAATTTTAAACTTTTGCGTGTATATGTAATAATTTTTTTAAGGGTAAATTACACTAACATCTCATAAGGTTTATATTTATTATAGTTCCCCCCCTTATCTTTTGAAAATTACATCTGTCTCCTGAGGTTTAAAGTTTCATTACAGATTTCCTCCTCAGCAATTTAATTTTTTAAATACCAATTTTGCCCTCACTAGGTAAATTACATTGACACCTCTCACATTTTAGAAATTACAATCCCGTTCTTAAGGTTTAAAGTAGTATTACCAATTGCCCCCCTCGGTTAGTATTAGTTGGAAAAAAAATTTATTAAAAAAAATTATTTGAAAAAAAATTTCGTTAGTAAAATTTTTAAATTTCTGTTTAAAATTCAATGTAAACTCATTTTTTGAATTTACGTTTTTTCTTTAAATTTACAAACTGAGACAATCATTTATAAACCAAAAAAATTATCAAACAAGTTTTTATGGCAGTTTTTAAATTTTTGTAAATATAAATTAAAAACTGAAAACGAAATGGTTACTAAACAGGCTTCAGATGGTAAAAATGTCGTAAAATTAACAAATAATTAAATAAGTTACCAACGTAAGAAATGATTTATCAAAAGATTTTTAGACTATGTATGGTTTGATTTAAAATTTTTTTTTTAAAAATTAAAAATTAATCTGGTTAAGAAATAAAAAATAAAAAATAATTATCATTTTTATATGATTTTTATCTTTCGAGTGGTTAGAAATAATTTTTTACAAATTAAATTGAAACAGTCATACGTATTTATATAACCTGCCCAAAAGTTAAAATGATAATTATTTTTTACCCTTAAATAATAATTATTTTTTATTTCTTAACCAAATTAATTTTTAATTTTTAAAAAAAATTTCTAAAAATCAAACCATAGATAGTTTAATAATATTTTGATAAGTCATTTCTTATGTTGGTAACTTGTTTAATTATTTGTTAATTTTACAATATTTTTACCATCTGAGGCCTATTTGGTAACCATTTCGTTTTCATTTTTTAATTTATATTTACAAAATTTTTAAAAAAATGTTATAAAAACTTATTTGATAATTTTTTTGGTTTATAAATGATTGTTTCAGTTTGTAAATTTGAGAAAAAAACATAAATTCAAAAAATGAGTTTACGTTGGTTTTCAAACAAAAATTTAAAAATTTTACTAACAAATTTTTTTTTTCAATTAAATTTTTTTTTCAATTAATTTTTTTTTCAACTAATACTAACCGAGGGAGCAATTGGTAATGCTACTTTAAACCTTAGGGTGGGGATTGTAATTTCTGAAATGTGAGGGGTGTCAATGTAATTTACCCAATGAGGGCAAAATTGGTATTTAAAAAAATTAAATTGCTGAGGGGGAATCTGTAATGAAACTTTAAACCTCAGGGGGAGATGTAATTTCCAAAATATGAGGAGAGAACTGTAATAAACATAAATCTCAGGGGGTGTCAGTGCAATTTACCCTTTTTTTTTAAATTACCGCTGGATGTTAGTCGCCCCAATATTTTTTAACACAAAATATTTTTTCCGTTTTTAAACTTTTTTTTTTTATATTTGGTGGTGATGGTGTAAAGGTGACAGTGATGGGGCGAAAGTGGAGGTGGTAGGGTGGTAACGGTGGCGGTGGTGGTTGTGATGATCTAACATGGGTAAAATTTTAGTTCATAAAATATATTTTACTTTTTAAGAGTAAAAAATATTTTATGTCAAAATAGACTTATTTTCCGTTAACAGTAAAAAATATTTTTCATTAACTTTTATTTTCTATTATACTAATACTAAATGTTTAAAAATACAAAAAAAAAAAAAAAAAAAAAAAAAAACATTTTCTAACGCAAACAAATGAAGTGTAAACAAATTTTGTGGATAATCACCCTACCATTATGTTCAACCTACTCCAATTTTATAAGTTAAAACTAGTGGTCACCCGTACGATGCACAAGTTTTTAGAAAATCAATAATTATTAAAAAAAAATTTGCTATTTGTTTATATTTCTTGACATTTTTATTTGGTTTGTGTATATAAATCTTACTTCACATCATTAAAAATATTTAATATTTCACATTATTGAAAATTTTAAAAAACTATCATACATTAGTAAATCATCACATATATAATAGCTAATTTATCTAAGAATTACTTCAGACAACCAAAAATAGAGTAATAAAGGCATATTATAATTAATCAAAATGACTAATATATTAAATTTAAGTAACACTAATTTTGCTTAATCAATAGTAGATATTACATTAATCATCTCGTATAATATAATAAATTAAAATAAAATTAATTTTAATTCCCACTATATTTAGTTAGTAGTTAAAATTTTTTACATGCTATTTCTTTTTTCGTTATATTGATTCATTAAACACAAATAAGTTTGGATGATTATAAAAAAAATTTTAAAAAATGTTTGAAAATGCATTATACTTGAATTGACAAACATAAAGAATATAAATATTTAAATTATTCAAAAAAAAAATAACATTTTAAATATGAGATATCTTCCATTTGCTCAAACTCTGAATCTAAATAAATAAATAAATAATTTAAACAAAGAAGAAATTTGTGGTTTAGTTCTCAAAGAAAATGAGTTACTAAAAATAAATTTAATCATAAATTATTTCAATAGGATAATCAACAATAAAAAATCAACTGATGAATACATTTAAAGTATAACCCATATCCAATAAATTTTGATGTGTTCTTCATTTTCAATCTAACATCTACACCAAAAAAAAATTAAACACAAATAATCAATAAGTGGGAGAGTTACAAATTGATAATTGCAGTGCTTTTATAAATATAAAAAAAAGAATAAAATCTCAATTAAATGACACATTATTAACAAAAAGAAAGAAATAAGGAAAAATATAGATTGTAACAAAAAAAAAATTAAAAAAAAAAAATATATATTCATTTATATGAACTCACTTTCTTACAAATGCAAAAACTCATGCAAGTACACATTTCAAATGTAAAGCAAATATTTAAGATTTTTAGGCACCGAAAAAAGATCAAAAATGGCTCAATGTTGATTGTTTTCCCCCCAATTTTCTATTCATGATTTCTTTTGCAGGAACTTGTTTTTATATTAAAAAGATTATGCTTAAACAAAAGATATATATGGAATTTTATCATGTTTAAAATTTGTATGGATAAGTAATTGATGATTTTAAAAGATAAAATATTAAGTTCCACTTAAAGATAAACTTTAAAAAGATTAAGTTGAAATATATAGAAATTCTATAACAAACTAACAAAAGATAAATATAGATCGTTAAAAAAATTATCATCTTTTTGGGATATTTATATCCCAATCTTATTCTTTTTTTTATTTAAATATTTTGTTATCTTTTATTTGAATTTTCATTAAATAGTTATATTTTTATTTTTGTATATTTTTTCATCTATATTTATTTGTTATTCATATATACATAATTACCTTTTTATTTTAAAAATCATTTGACTCGTAATATTTTTTTATTTAATTTTTTTTTTAATTGTTCATATATAAAGAGTTAACTTTTTATTTTTATAATTAATTGACTCCTAATATTTTTTATTTATTTATTTTTATCTTTTATTTGACTCTTTATATTATTTTGTAGTTGAAATTTGAATAGTTATCTTTTTATTTTATTTATTTTATATTTATATCTCTACCTCTTTGTTGTTCATATTTAAATATATATAATCTTTTTGGCTTTTGAGATTTAGATAATTGACAAATGATTAAAAATTAGGAAAAGGAAAAGTGGGAGGAGAGACTTGAGAAATGACACATAAGAGAGAGAATCCATAAGAATTTAGTATTAAGAGTTTGGAGAATTCTCATACTCCACTACATTTGTTTCTATAGATAGTATAGATAGATAGATGTAAATTTCAAACCCTTTAAAAAAATCTAATTAATTGAGTTTAATTCTATTTTATGATCCAAACACTCGCAAAAAGAATGATGCAACATTACAAATGAAATTATATAAGTGAATGATTATTTTAGCCAAAAAGTCAAAAAGCCAACTAAAATTAGTCACATCACCTTTCTACTTTTCTGCACATCTTTTCGTAAAAAGTCAAAAAATTACTAAAATAGCATGTTCCCAAACGAGGTCTCAATTCTATTTCTATTTCGGTGAACTAAGCATAACGTCAGAATTTTGGATGAAAAATGTTCAAAAGTGCAATCAATTCAGTGGCATTGCAACAATTGAATTAAAATCAAGAGACAATTTGCTAGTATAATTCATCTTTTTAAGGGAGCCAATTGTACTTTTAAGCATCCTTCAGATTGCAAATAATCAAAAGCACTGATCTTTCTTTTTTTTGGATACAGAAAAAGCACTGATCTTTCAACCCAAATCACAAGGTGGATAATAGTATATCCATATTCTACTAAGCCATGATTGTAAAAAAATGAAGGGCGAATTATACTAACTGTTCTTATAGTTTGGGTCTTATGTCATTTTGATTCTTAACTTTTTAATTGTGTGACACATTTGATTCTGAATTTTGAATCTTGTTTCAAATAAAGACAATTGAAGATACTATTATTCAATTTTAATGGCAAAGTCATCAATTTAATAAAATATAAACTAATTTGACAAAAATAAATGTCAATAAAATATTTTTGAATTTTTAAAATTTATTTCTATCCACTAAATATAAAATTATGAAAAATTGATAAATTTTTAGACATTTATTTATTTTACCAAATTAATTTTTATTATGTGTTTGGATGATGATCATGTAATGAGTAGTTGTTTTTATTTTCATTAAATTGGTTTTTATTTTTCCAAAATTCAAATATGTCGATAACTTTGATATCATTATTAAACCAATATATTACATGATCATCATCCAAATCCATAATAAAAATTAATTTGATTAAAAAAAAATGTCTAAAAGATTTATCAATTTTACATAATTTTATATTTGGTGGGTAGAAATTATTTTTAAAAATTCAAAAATATTTTTTTTAACATTTATTTTTGTCAAATTAGTTTATATTTTATCAAATTGACGACTTTGCCTTTGAAATTAAGCAATGATATCTTCAATTATTCTTATTTGAAATAAGATTCAAAATTTAGTATCAAATGTGTTACAATTAAAAAGTCAGGATCAAAGTGACTCGAGTCTCAAATTATAAAAACGGTTAGTGTAACTCGCCCAAAAAAATCAACCACATATGTTGGGAACAAACATGATGTGGTAACCATTGGTGAGCACAAAATTGGAGATAAGTAGGGCACAAAATTGAACTAGAACAGCAGAGCTGAAACATTTATAAGCCCTTCTGCAGATATTATGATGTTATGGCAAATATTATACAGATAACATGGTAGTTATAACTTATAACAGCATAACCACGACAATTTTTATTTTTATTTTTATTTTTTAAAAAAAATAAAAAAATAAAAAATGGAAACCTGTGAACATGAATGGCCTAGTTTTTTTTTTTTTTAACAGGAAAATCCTTATCCTCTCCCCCAGATCCAAGGCAGTGCCCTTTGCAGAGATCACCAAGGTGTCCTATTGTTCGTTTTGAGTTAGAGACTATAACCAGAGAACTCGTCCCGATCACCAAGGTGTCCTATTGTTCGTTTTGAGTTAGAGACTATAACCAGAGAACTCGTCCCGACCTCCCAAGATAAGTTTCGCTTAAGTCAGGACTTGCGCAATGAGAATTGAGAGTAACCTCCTAACCAACTGCGCTATGCCTAGGAAGTTGATCCAAGGAGTTTCGAATTTGAGACCTGGAGTCTTAATCCCCAGGCCTTTACCAAGTGTGCTACATGCCGTGGGTTAAATGGCCTAATTATATCCCAATAAAAGCCGCAATGTAATAAAGATCTCTTTATAATCAACAAACTCTAGTCATGTCAGCGTAGGGTAAGAGTGTGGTGATCATGACCTGGTGACATGCTTATGTACAAAATTGAATGATTCAAATAAAGCCTTGAATAATGAACAATCTAACATTACTTACTACTGTACTAACAAAATGTAAACCCCAACACGGTAGGATTCCGATCAGTGGCAAAAGCCGTATGTCTTGATCTCCAAAATGAAGATATTTTTAAAGATAAAGAGGCGATACGAGATTGGCCAATTGTATTATTTGGTACCCACTGTGCCGATCCCAATGTTGTTTTGGACAAATAATTCAGAAGATTAGGTTCACTACGAGAATGGTCCTGTACATTTGACCAAGTATTCGAATTACCAATATCCCATTAATTGTTGGGAAATTTGGGTTTAACTTGCTTCACTTGCGAGGTTTTGATGGTTTTATTCACTTACCATAATGTACACTAATGTCAGTTGCCAATGACTGATCTTACATTTGAACAAAGAGTAGCATGAAAAAAGCATCATGCCAAGGATACACATTTTGTAGTTTATTTGTCTAAAATGGAAGTCATGGGCATTAATTGAAAAAAGTTTGGCCAACAACAAACACTGACATTACACCCAGAAATTGGAAGGAGATTTACACACAAAAGACCCTAGTGATGAAGTGCGAGCAAGATATTTGAATCACCTCAATATAGCAGTTCCTCAAAAACAGGATCCACAGATTGCCCCCACTTGCCATGGTTACTTCTCCAAAAGCTTCTTAGCTGGTGTTACTCCTGCCAAAGAAAAATTTAAAACAAAATTACATAATAATATCTATAAAAAAACTAAGTAATGCATCTAGAAAAAATGCTTCAACATTTCCATAAAAGCATGGAAATTTCTTCCTGGACTCTAATCAGTTAGACGATGTTCAAATCTCACACATATTGTAAAAGGAGCGAAGGGCAAGTGGCCAACCTAATTTTTTTTTTTTTTGATAAATAGGCCAACCTTAAAATTATAACTCCGCATAACCCTACTAATCATATTAGCGACTATTGAAAATATTGGAAGCCTCTGGATTTAAGTTCAGACAAGATTTTTCCTGTCTCAGCCTATTCACTTCCACTTCCACAGAGTCTTGACACCATAGAAGGTAATGCTTTTACCTGTACCTTACTGAATCAGTGATTGCCATCTTTCCCACCCCATCCCTTACCACCCCCGCTCTCCCACCACACCAAAAAAGAACAAAGAAAAAAGAAAGGATTATTAAATATGTGAGGGCCAGATGATCTAACTGTTCTAACCACCTCAGCCACTTCATTCAAAAACCCTGTTTCCTTGAAGCCTCTCCTTTCCAGGCCATCCTGCAAAAGAATACACAAATTATGAATTGTTATTTCAACGTCATCGTCATTGTCATCATCATGATCAGCAGCAACGACAACAACAGTAATATTAACTTCCAGGTAACCTTTGCCAACTTAACAACACCTTCCGCTACATGCCTCCATCTCGAAATGGTGTCTTTAGACCACTCGTTGGTACCTATCAAAAACGTCTTGAAAGTAAATTTGAAAACCCGATTGATGAAAATATACCATTTGTATAAGGATGCAAGCCATCTTTTAATTCAATCCACAGATTATCTTTTAACCATATTTTAGTTATTGAACCAATACATAGTAACAAAATAACTTAACCAATATATGATAATCAAAATAGCTGATGTGTCACTCATAAATGCAGTGTCATTGAGATAATTTCAAATTAAAGAGCCATTAACTTGGGAGTTTCAGTAAAAAAAATATATATATACATACATATAAGCAATTCCTAAACTATAATTTAATGTGTTTCTCTCCCAACCCATTCCAACCACACCAAAACTTATATTATATTGTAGAATGCAAATAATGATAAAAAGATGAATATGACACACCACCGACTGTTTCGAATGCTTATATTACCTTATTTCTCAATAGACCCACCTGAACAGAGAAACCTCATCACACAATAGACCCACCTGAAATTGAATATCCATGTGACTATATCTGAACAGAGAAATTAATTATTTTATCAATGCAAACTAAACAACATGGGTGTCAATTCGACAAGTTTCAGTTAGATGACAATGAAAGGAACCTTGTAAAAGGTAAAGTACTCAAAACGAAAAGTCTTTCATAATTTTTTTTCTCCTTTTGTTTGAATAATCAATAAAAACTATATAAAAAATGAATTGATACTCACACACACAGCTGTGATCCATGACTAAAAGTAAGGTTTACAATGTCTTAATATAAAACTTAAAGTTATATTAGCATTGACCAACTAATGTAGAATATCTCTGCAATGAATTTAGGATACATTGTAAATTGCATAATATCTAGATTCATTAATGCATCAGTAGATTACATCAGTTTATAACAATCTTCACAACATCAATTCTTATTCTCCCCTTATGAGTACTGACAAGTTCTGCACAAATCGATTGACTATATATACGGATAAAAGAGGCAAAATACCCAAAATGCAGGCAATGCTCATAACCGCCTCCATGGTCCCCCATCAGCACCCCTCATCTCCAAGTGTCTCCTCAACCTGACCTGAATGGAATAAGTAGAATATGGCTTTTGGTGAACAATATAACAGATAGAGGAATACTGTCAAATAAATAAATAAATATATTTATAACAGACACAGGAATAATAATGTTCACACTATTGCAAGCACAAACCTCGGGAAGTATTGTTGTCAGATGATTCTCCCAATCATTCAAGGTTGGCAATTCACCTGGAATTGGGACAAGTTTTCCTGACATGAAATCCTGCTAAAATATCAGATGAGAAGCATTACATACGAAATAAATCAGAAGTACAAAACAAAAAGTCATGGTTGAACAAAATTCAGTGTGAGCAAAGCCAAGCATAGCAATAAAAGAAAGCCAAAACTCAGTTGAGAAACTAGTAAGGATAGATGGTAACCTGAAAGGACATTCCAGTACAATCAATATACTTGTTTTTCCGATAAACGAAATACATCGGCACATCAAGTGCATAATCTACGTACTGTTCAAACCTGTGCCCAGAAAAGGTAACGGAAAGGTCATTGTCATCTTCAATTAAATTATATTCACAACAAAGCAACAATATAGATCTTCAAAATTCGTGAATGTAATATTGGAAAAATAAAAAATAAAAAATCAATAAGCCACCAAATAATGCTACTTAAGAAATTGAAAGGACCAAACCAAACAGATGGCATAGCATTCTTATTACTGATGCAAACTTAATCTTTCCCAATCATTGAGCAGAAAGATGCTGTGTTCTAAATTATTTACAATAACAACTAATATTTCCTAGTTAACATGCTATTTAAATTATGAAGAGAAAAAAAAAAGCTTCATTCTTTTAATATTTTGTAGAGCACATCTATGGTATTTTGTTAGTGGCTTATCACCCCAATTTTATAAAATAATTTTCCAAGACAGCACGGAAAAACTTGACAAATACCATTCTTTCTATCTGTTCTACCTAACAAAAATGTGTACTTACCCAAAGGAGTCATCAAAAACAAAAGGGAGCATGCCAGTACGGTTGTTAATCCGTATCAGAATTAATACATCAAACCTAGTGAAATATTAGAAGAACATGAAGGTAACAAGTAGATGGTAAGTTATAAAAACCTTCTCTTACTAAGATAACCATTCAGCTTTCCTTCAGTGAAAGGTGAATTGGCAAACAGTGATGTTGCAATCTGTTTCATTTCTATGCGAGTTAGATTCTAGAGAACCAAAGAAAATCCAGTAAGAACAAGGAGCAAGGTTTAATACAGGCTGCAAAGCAAGGCCAGCTCAAAATTTCCTGATCATGTCAGCTTCAGAACTGAAGTCCAAATTGACCTATTAAAGACAGAAATGATATCCAATACTTTTCAATCGGAGCACAAATTATACAATTGGATAAAAAAATGTTCAGTGCCTTCAAGAGTCTCAATTGGGTATGGCCCAAACACAAAAAATAGTACATTTCTCACACCTGAACAGTGCATGTCCGAAACATCATATCAGTCCAAGAGAGCCAACTTTGGGCATGTAATTTCTCATAATCTCATATCTTCCCTGAGCCAAAATACTCAGTCATTTAGCAGATAATTGAAATTTTCCAAAGGTTAAAATTGACTAATAATAGCATGAGAAAACCAACATTATTAACAAGGCAAGTACCACAGAGAACATGTTTTGTGGGAAACAAATGGCACAGGAATTTGCATAAAGTCCAACAGTTAAAATGAAATTATAAACAAATGACGAAGGCTCTGGGATCTGATGTAAATCAGACCGTAGAGATGTAATCCAAGAGATTAAAAATTAAAGAGGAAACAATAGAATTTTTATTTTCAACAAAAGGCTTATATTTATTTGGCACAAAGAAGGATCAAATCACTCTACATGACTACTAAATGGCTCAGGCTTTTCTACATACTCAACGGGCAAGCATAGAGGTGGGTCTCTGTTAGAAGTAAATATCAAAGTTAATTTCTCACAAAGATCAAGCATCCTAGTCTAGAACTATCATGATGTGGAAGGTAGTATAATTGAAAACTATAGCAAACGAGGACTAAGTATTTTAATTTTCAATTGTTGCTTTATGTTTTTCTTTAATTTTAAGTTAGGCAGTTTTCAAAATTTTATTTTGGGCTTTAAAGTTGGCTTCCAGCATGGGCTGCTGTTTTTAGGCTGATTTACTACTTAAGGCAGGTTGAATAGGCTTTAGAGGCCAGATACAACCAAGGGTTTTTCTTGAGCACCAAGTTTACATAGTCACCAGGTTTTCTTGGCCACTAGTGAATACATGTCCCAATCATCCCTAACCAATTTTCGCAGAAAACCTAAGTTTTAACCATATTGACAAGATCCTGCAACACATGCATATATATATATATATATGAGCCCAATAGACAGAAAGTGGAATAAATAATACCTTTGGCATTATAGGGATCTCCTTTAGGCCCCATTTGGGCTGGAAACCAATTCCTAAAAATTCAATTCCCATTTCCTCTGTAACAGCTTTGACCTGCTCATCAATACAACGTAAAGATATGTGTCAACTACATCAGGATTTTAATACATATATTTTGTCTTAAACAACTTAACAGTTTTACATTTCCAACTGATTGAGAACAAGAGGGAGTAGAAGAGAATTATGTATCTCAGCTGAAGAACCAAAGAAAAATAACCACATTTTGTACAAGAACAATAGAATTCAAAGGTCAAGCTGAAAATAAAAATTAGACCATGCAAGTAGAAAACAGATACCATGAACCACGCAGACTTAGAAAATAAATCACGAAATGAGGCCATTTTTGAAAAGTAGCAGGTAGGCTGGAGCAGTAATGCAAAAATGGCACAAGAACCTTGATAAGTTAATTTGAGCGGTCCATGCAGACAGGCATCTATACTCCTTCTACTCCTAAATGATTCAAAATCTGTAACTCATCAGTTGGAACAGAGATTAGTCAAAATTCAGTCATGTGGGCTGCAGGGCATAATCAATGCCCAACTGGGGGTGAATGGAGTAGGAAACTCATTTGCACCACCAACAACTATCCTCCAACTCCAATTTATTCAGAAAATTTCTGCATCTCACTGGCTCTGATATGAAGGATACCATAAACCTGGGCTCCAAGCCTACATTTCATTACATCTTGATGAAAGATTACATCTTACAAAATCTTCCTTGCCCAACAACTTATGATTATAAACATGGCTAAATGTATGTGTGTTCCTAATCTCATGCAGGATCCTAAAATATGATTAATTTGGTTTTCCTTAACATCATGGATGATCAAAGGTGCTAGCTAGCTTTGCTGGCGAAGTCCTTGGACATCATACCAGAGGCTTAGAATAAAAATTCCCACCTTCACAGACTAACATAAATAAATAAAAAGGCTATCTATCATATATAATTTGAGAATCGCAAATATACATCTTCTCATAATTGAAGACTTGATAATAAAATAATTACATGCTTCATCTATATGCTAAAATTAAAGTTTTACACAAACCTGATAAAGGTGTGAATTAACCTCAGCACAGGTTTGATGCAATGTTTCCAGAGGGGCACTGCTAAGCTCAAATTGGCCCCCAGGTTACGGTGTTGGCACATAAATTTCAACTACATTTATGACACGTATAGAGCCTATGATAGGAAGGTTGTTGGTAATCACTTCCTAAAAAGATCAATATGATTCGTTGAAGTGCATAAATAAAACGACGTTGTATCTCAACGACGTTGTTCAAGATGCTCAAATGACACGTGGAGCCTACGAAAGGTGACACCTGTAGAGCCTACAATAAGGACACCACACAGGATGAAACCCCAAAGATCAATCCGGTTAATCAGATATTGCGCTATTATTCAAAATTCAAATGGCGCTATCGTTCAATTTGAAATTCAAATTGAGGATGAGACATTCTTATCACCTGGATGGCTCTCTATAAATATGAGGACCATCACACAAGATCTGGGATCAGAAAATCAAAAAGTGAGAATATCAGAGAGAGAGAGAAAGAGATCAAGAGCTAGAAGAAAAGAAGCCTAGAGAACTCAAGAAACTACGCTACAAACGCAGAATGGCGATGAATAAGTAAAGGGTTCCAAACCCAAGAATTGTACTTTGTATTCGAGGGTTCAAAACCCATAACAATTTTAATAAAATATTTATTTTTCTTAAATTGTCTTCTTTTATTTATTTTGTTCTTTATTAATCGGAGGTTTCATTTATATAAAATGTATAATTAACGATTTGGAATACAGATCGAAAATAAGAACCTGCTATTCAAATAATCAACACTGTTTAGTCCAAAAAACTAAACAGTGGACATTTGTAACATAAAATTTTGAAATGTGTGGAAACACTTCGGCCTTGTTTGGTTTGTGTTTGTAGAGTAATTTTTGAGATAAAAAGTACGAAAACTTGTTTGGTTTGCCTTTTTTCAGAAATGGTTTTGGAAAATTATTTAGGGAGAGAGTTTTAAAAAAAGTGATTGATTTGATGTGTATGAGAGAGAGTATGATTTTGGAAAGTAGGTAACCATACAAAATTTTGAGATTTTTTTTGAAAAAATTTGTTTGGTTTGATTACTCTTGAAAATTTGTTTGTAGAGAATTTTTCCCAAAATTTTTTCTAAAAAACAAACCAAACGAGGCCTTCATGTTTCAAAATTTGTGTCTACAAATTTTGGCACGCCCAGTGAGACCTATTTCTCCTTCTATCTTTTGAAGAAAAAAAAAAATTATATATCTATAGTTGAAACTTACTGACGTATTCTTTTGTTATAGGAATACTGAAGTAACTGTCAAAAGACAAACCTACACTCCAGTGGTTCTGAAATCAAGTTTTTGCATTTTGAAAACGTTATGGAAGAGAAGTTTACCTGTTTGAGTCCAATAATGTTGTCACCCTCCATTATTTTATCCCAATCAAATCTCTCAGCAATACCGTTGAGCAACTCTGCAATTTGTTCATACTTCATTGGCCTTAAAGTTCCAAACTCAAAGCCAAACTTTTCATGTTCTGTACCTATTCTGTAAAAACCATGTGATTAAGTAAACAATTCAAAAGAATATAGAGGAACAAAAAAGTCAGCTACAAATTCCAAAATTATTTTGTGCAACCAAAAAATGGAATTGGAATTTGGAAGCAAGACATGAAAACAATAAACTTGAACAAGACAGTGGAATTCAAGGATAAGTCAATTGTAGCATTGGAATTCCAAGTCCGTGCAGCCAAATACCTCCTAAATTCATTTTATTTTAAAATTTTCTGGAATTAAGAGGACAGTCCGTAAAATGATCTACTGATCAGCAATGAGATGGTTGAAATGAATAATTATGTACAACTAATCTTATAACTATGTCTCAATCATCAATTCACTGAATATAAAAAATTAAATGCATGGAATGGACTAGTGATGAGCCAAACACATGATTTGTTTCAGCTGAGAACTATTAAGAAAAAAAGCAGTCATGTAAATTGTAACGGTGATTTCCCTACGAGATAATAAACAAAAAAACATCAAAGCATCTCCAAGTAAAATACACCACAAGAGATGCCACTTGAATCTAAGTACCAATAAAAGCTAGAAGTTGAACCTCCATTTCTCCTTAGGCTTGCACCCAGAAGCAAGGTATCTGACGAGATCCTCTTTTGTCAGTGGCTCTGTAGCAATCACAGCATCCTCTTTTGGAGGGCTTGCAGCAACAATGGCATGCTGCCCTCGTTTATACGATACTCCAGCACTGTCCAAATGGCAAACTCCGCATTGTCTCTGTGGAATATGATGGTAAGGATGGAAAACTTATACAAGTTTCCTTCATTTTGGATGCCTCCATATAATATTGTTTCCCACGTTGAAAACAACGTTGTAGCCCACAACCCACCTTGGATAAGCGCCATGATGTGCCCCTGTGATGAGGTCTGTGCAACCTGTTAGTTACAACTCATTTAACCAAAACTAGTCAAAATCAGTTCACCACAAGTACATTTAAAATCCTTTCTGGTAATCCACCATGAATACTAATAGAACTGGTTATAGAACCCATTCAATTGAATTTGGCTTTACAGTTATTCACATCACATGCTTAATGGTGCAAGATAAACGCAACCCATTAGCCCAATCAATCTTACACCAAAGAAAACCCAAATAAAATGGTAATGTGAACTCGTTAGCTATCAAAAGTTACAATCTGGCTCTATTTATCAAAAAAAACAAGAAAAACAAAAAAACAAGTTACAATCTGGATCTCACAAGTTAGTCAAAGAATTTAATTTCCCAATATACTTAATTATTCAGCCTTTTCTCCAACGAGCAACAATCATTTCTCAAAAACAATGTCACATGGTGTATTGGCAATATATATATAGATAATAACAAAAAGAACAAAATATTCATTGCAACAAATAAGGTCCCTTGATTAGAGTGTGGTCTATTTTTTTTTTATTTCTAGTTTTGGGGTGATAATTCCCGAAGAAGCACAGATACGGACATGTGATACAATACAAATACGACATAGACACGCCGATACACCAATTTTCAAAAATTGTAAGATATGATACGTGAGGGATATGCACAAAATATATAATTTTATATATTTATTATATGTTATATATATGAATATATTATTCAAATATAATATAAAACTTATTGTATCTCTAATTGGTGGACATGTGTGTCTTTCAAGTGTTTGAAGAGTGTCCGGATCTAAAAAACTTTTTAAAAAATAGGATACGTTTTGACGAGTGTCAAACACTCTCGGGAAGTGTCCAACGGGCGTCGATGTCCGACACAGACATGACACAATTACGCCACCATCTTGAAAGTGTCCGTACTTCTTATGTAATTCCAATTTTCCTCGTCAAGCCACTTGGAATAATAAAAGATTTTTTTTTCCCCCCTCTGTTTTCTCTATTTATATGTCTATGACAAAGATATAAGACCTTTAGTCAAAATTAATAAAAAATGATGCAATGTGATGTGTACCAAGATGGTTATGTTGATTGTTATCCACATCTATTCAATGGAATTGAGCTAGCTATTGTAATTTAATTCAAATGAACAAAATACATTAAAAAATTACTCAACCACCACAACAATACCTCGAGAGTGAAAATAACATCAGTATCACACAAGCATGAATAAACCCAAATGTAATCATGTGCATATACACAAAACATGAACTATACACGAACCTGTATTGAATGAGCAACTGAAAATGAATATGAAATATAAATTTGAACTGTTCAAAAGGTCTATGAGAGCAAGAATTCTAGGGTTGGATTGGTATTGATTGTGCTTTTATCTTCAACCAAATTTTTTTTTTCTCTGATGGAAATGGAAGAAATCATTTTTGCTTGAATTGTGCCATAAATGAAAAGAAACGATAGTTGGGGACTGGATGGAAATTAGTGCTGCACTATCTTACCTTTATTGCGCTGTGGTCCCTATCCCTGGCCCATGATAAGTCAACATATTATAAATAAAATTGCATTCATACCCTTCTACTTATGGTTTATTCCTATTCATCCTCAATGTTTTTGTGTTTTTCGAAACAAAAATAATGAAAAGTTGTAGAACGTCCATCTTTTATTTTGTTGTGATTGATAAATAAAAGGTTGATATAATGAATATTTTTAATTGATAAAATGACTAATCTATTTAATATTTCTTGTGACATAATTGATCTTATGTATGATTTTATCAATTTTAATTTTAAAAATATATTTATGCAAAAACAATTGTAAAATGGTTAATAATTAATAATTTTTTTAAAACAAAAATTATTTTGAAAAATTTCAAACCAAACAAATCAATCTTATGTATGATTTTGCGTTGTTTATAATTTTTCAATTGATAAAATACTTAATCTATTTAATCAAGTTTTTGTAATATTTCATTAGTTTCTATATTTTTAAAAGAATTTTTTTCCTTTATGAAATATTCACCCTAAATATTTTATTTTGTAAACCCTCTCAAAATGCAGTGTTTCCTTCCTCAATAACATAAAAAAAAAAAGTGATTTTACTTATATCACTAGTTTACCTCTTTATACCCATTACATTACTAATATATATATATATATAATTCTCACTACACTCATTATACTATTAAAACTAACCCTAAATTAAAAACTCTTCAAAACCCTTTCAGTTTTATCTCTTTACAGCGATAGCTTTTGGTTATACAATATTTAAAAATTTGAATTACTTCAGTGTTGTGTTAGCAGACAAATCAATTTTTTTCACCCATTTATTGTCATTCAATTGGATGATTTTACTTTACTTTTAACAAGAAATTAGTTGAAGGGCCATTTGTGAAGTGCTATTCGGTGATACATTACTATACAAATTAGATTACTCTAATATCATATTGTTGAACTAAAATAAATTTGTCCAATCACCTGTCGCTTTACGTATGTTGTAGATTGTCTTTATTGTTGTCGCATTAAAGGCATTCCTTCGTTTCAATGTAATTAATATCTCTTTTGATCGCACCATACTCTTTGACATATCAACTAACAAGGATCTGCCTTCAGATAATCTACTAGCAAATGAGTGTCCTTCAAGATGTTCAGCAGCCGGATAATTGTACTTGCATTGTTGTAATGAGTAGAATAAAAATATAAAAAAATTCGAAGAACTCTCTCAAAAAATGAAATGAAAACTTACCAAACAAATAAAAAAACTTACCATTTCACTTTTTTGATGGTTTTTTTTATCACTGTTTCTTCATCTATTTTTTTTTTTTTTTTTTTTTGTGATCAAAACACTATGATTCACACTTTTTAAAAAGAGATATGTAGCAAAGAAGAAAATTTGAGAAAGAAATAAGAATAGTAGGGATTGAAGAGCAATGGGTGTAAGGAGATAATAAAATATATTTAATTTTAGCCTTTTATCCTTAAAAGTAATTTTACACATGGGTAAAATTGAAAAAAAAAAAAAAAAACCCTCATATAAAATGTGTAAAGAGGTAAACTAGTGGTGTAAGTAGAATCACTTCGGGAAATTCTATTTCCACACACTTAATTACCTCAGTGCACTTCTTCTCTCAGTACACGCACTTATTAATTTGATTATTAATTAACTTTCTTAATCCACACACACTAAAAGTTACAATTATACCCTTCACTAATAACCATTGTACACACACCACTCAACTCTCCTTTCCACACACTGTTGACTGGCCCTACTTCTAGATTTGTAGACCTATTGTAGAGCCACATGAAGACCATTCAAGACCATAGTGTAAAGTGAAATGAAGACAAAATCCTCATGTGGGTGTTGATTTTTGACCACACAACCAAAAGGGGAACTCAGCTGGAGAGTATCGGCAAAATAGATTAAGCCCAACAACCTGTGACAAGATGATAAGAATCCGGCAGTGGTTCGTCTACCTAGGGGCACTCCAACGATCAAGTCAGTAATCAATATCTCTAAAAGATAGCAAATTGTGTTTAAACTCACAAGAAAAAACTTACCTCAGACCCACGAGGGTGCCTTGCTTTTATAATCAGCAATGACCTGGTCCCATTAAAAACCTCACTTCAATGGACTCAAGCTCAATGCTCATCCTGGATCTTTATCTAGATAAAGATAAACTCTTCTTGAGCCTTATCCTTATCCAGACTGAGATCCTTCCCTGTTCTAGGACTCTTGTCCCTTATCTACTCATCTCGGATTCCGGTATCTCCGCAAATAACCTCGGCCTAGTCGAGATCATCTCGGCGCATAACCAGGCCACATAGCACCTCGGCTGACACTTTGGCGTCACCTTAGCCATGTGCTGTCATTCACAAAATACTTTCCCACAACTGCCTCTAGGTTCTATTACCTCGGCAATCTGAGGTGATGGAACTTACATCGTTTGTTCACATAGCATGTCGGCTAACAATCCACTCTTCTCTCTGACCGAGATTATGATTCGTCAGCTTCAAGTAACTAAGAATCTACTGCCCATTCTATCAAGGACCAAGAACCAAAAATCAAGTTTCTTTAAGCATCTTCAACCGAGATCGCTTCTCTAGCCGAGGTTATGGCCTGTCTACTTCAAGAATTTTAGGAATTCTAATTGCGCATAAGCTGTCACGTACGGTCTTTTCAACCGTTTCCTCCATGTGTCCCTTCCTTATTAGTTCGTACCTGACACACGCTATCAGGTTGCGTCGCTTCTGCTCACGCCGCCTAGAAAACACGTCATCTAAGGCTAATTCATTATGTTTTGCCGCCTTTTCGTGTTTTTGACAAAACTCTTGCATTCTCTCTCCGTCTTTTCACCTTTGCACATACATTTTTTCTCAACTCTTAAACTTTCTCTCTCTAAAGTTTCCCAATCCGCCATTGTTGTTTCTTCGAGTTATCTGCAACTGCTTCGTCCACCGCTTCCGGCGAAGCATTCATTGTTCTGCTCCAGCGTTTGTTACCATCTGACTCCGATGATTACTTCTTTGGTCTCGTTTTCTCGGCCTTATATAATAAGTTCTCAATTTCTGCTTTTAATTTTTGTCTTCCACTGTTCTCTTAATATGTTTTCTTCTTCGCATCTGTCACATGTCTATATTGTGTTTGCCTGCTGTGATTCTTGCACATTGTCTTACACTATATCCAAAATCATATATGCTTTAATTTGTCATTATCTTTGATTATTCTGTTCATGTGTTTCTTGAGTGTCATCTGCACTGTTCTTGCTATTTTTGTGTTGTTTTCTTTATATCTCTGTTCTAGTTTCATTCTTGAATATTGCTTGCCTCTGATTCTGAATCATGTTCCTTTCTATTTTCTTGCTTGTTTTCAGATTCCTGTCATTTGATTCTTGTTTCTATAGTTCTAGGTTTGGGATTTGCTTTAGAACCTACACACCTAGGAAAAATTGAAACAAGTTTCCCCTTAGATCTTCAAAATCCTTGCCTCAGTGCCTTTAGGAATTAATCGAGGTCTTTAACCCTTTGCTAAGTCGTTTTATCAAAACTCTGTTTACTGAACCCACTTTAGCCAAGATAATGGGCATGTTTAGGTGGAGAGTAGACACTTCTTCCAAACTAGAGTACTTTAGGCAAGATTTTTCCATTCCAGCCGATGTTCAACTTCGGTTAGCTGGAAATGATGACTCTATCATGCCTGGAAATGACTACATGTCCTTTTTTGTAGTCCTCATAGTTGAGGGCGGAGTCATGTTCCCCCTAGATATCCTTTTTAGGGAGGTGCTCCATTATTATAAATTGAACCCTATGCAATTAGCTGTAAACTCTTTTAGGATTATCAACGACATCGCCGAGTTGGCACGTCGGCAAAATGCCAGAATCACCCTATCCAACATCCAGTACTGCTACATAATGTGTGGCCTTAAAACCAACTCTGGCTACATGTACTATCTCAAACCGAGATCTACTTAGTACAAACTAATAGCCGACATTCCAGACTCAAATAAGGGCGTAACAGACAACTACCTGATTGTCTCGGGCAATTGGAGTTTATGCCAGACGATGAGCTCCACCTCTTCCCCTTGCGCCGTGAAGTTTTTAGGAATGACAAGGCTAAGGACTTAGTCCCCTCTCCCAAAGTCCCTTCTCTACTACTTTACTTAGTCATTTTTTTGTTAATCTGTTTTGATGTTTTTTCCTTGTCCTTGTAGCCATTCCTCAGCCAGAAAAGAATTTTCGCCAGTTTTACGTGCCTAGCAAGGACTTGGTTCGCCTTCTCGGCTTACCAAGTGAAGTTCGCAAGGCTCCCATCCTTCTCAACTACATCCTGGCATACAAGAGCCCTCTGCCCGATGTCCCTCATAAGAGCAAGTCCCCTCCATCCATTACAACTCTGCCAGTCATATCGTCGCCAAGGCCAGATCAGGCCTTCACATTTGATCCTGCAAATTAGCCATCAACTTATGTCCTCCAGTTAATTCCTCCAGCCCAGCACCAGCGTCGACGCCGAGCTCTTGCTAACGCCCCTGCTGGCAAAACTCAAAGTAGAAGACGCCAAGGTCTTGAATCTTCAGAGACCAACCCCTCAAACCCTTTTATTGCCCTCCCAGTAATAGATTTGGCACCAGAGTCACAGTTGCTGCAATATCGGACGAGATGGACCGCAAACCAACCGTCGTTGAAGATCTTCTTGCCAACATTCCTGGGGTTGTGACTGTGCAGTCATCCTCTTCTCCATCCCAATCAAAGCCGAAGCTAAAAAGAATGAAGAAAGCCAAGGCCAAGGCTACAGTGACTCAAGTTGACTTTGAGGATACTGTGCCAATCTCTAAGTTGGCCGAGACTGAAAAGAAAACTACTGCCGCCAAGAAGAGGCCAGCCGAGGCTGCAACACCTGATGCCCCATAGCAATAGCTTTCTTCGTAATATGACCTGGGCGCCTGAGGTCATGGTGGGGGATAGACCATTGACAACCAGTGACAGTGCGATCAAAAGTATCAAAGTCGGCACCGCCCTGTCAACAGCCGTACTCCTACCAGAAGATATAAACCATATGGCCGATCTCCACGAGTACGAGAACTTCGGCTTAATGATGCAACACTCAGTCTTCGTAAGTCCCCTGTTGTATCTTTTTCAGCTTTCCAATACTTATCCAAAATAATTTTTTACAAATCTGTTTCATTCCTTGCAAGCTATCCAGCATGCGTACTCATATGCGGTTAAGACTGAGATGATGAGGAAGGAGTTGGTAAAGAAAACTCAAGAAGCTACCAAACTCCTCTCCTCACTCAAAAATGCCGAGGCCAGAAACTGAAGTCTACTGGATCAAGCCAAGACTACCAAGGCTGCTCAAACCGAAGCTAAGACTAAAGCTGGAGTTGCTGATGCTGCTGCCAAGGCTGTGAAGGCTAAGGCTGAAGCTGCCAAGGCCAGGGCGACAGAGCTAGTGGCCAAGCTCAAGGAGGCCATTGACTCAAAAGAGGCCGAGGATAAGGCGGCCGACGAAAGGCTTTTGAAGAAGGCCAAGCCGTCGCCCGTGATCAGTACAAAGAGCAAGTCAATCTGGCTTGCAACCGAGGTTATTATCTAGGCAGGACGGCGGTGCTCAACAAGTTGTCTGTCCCCATGGACTCCCCACTCAGAGACATCAACCCACTCAATGTGCCCTTTCCTCCTCCTTCAAAAGACTCTGAGGATGAAGCCGATGAGGAGGACGCTGAGGATGATGATGCTAATGAAGAGGGGGAGGTTGCTACTGGGGCCAAGTCCCTACTCTGAATGAGCAAGTCCTGGACTTAACTCAAGATGATGAGGACGAGGTCTCCAAAAGCGCCTCTCTTAAGAAGACGACATCTGAGATCGAAGCCCATACAGCCGAGAAAAGCCTCGATGATATGTTGCTCAAAATTGACGCCGAGATAGCGACAAAAAAGGAAGCCTTACTACCAATGGAGGCCGACATAATGCCAATAGCCGAGGTTGAGCAATCTGATATAAATGCCAATGTCTCCAACACTTAGGATTTTCTCTTTACTCTGAACTTTTCTCTTTCAATTGTAACTTCATTTTGTAACTTGGACAAGTAATCTGTTATGCTAGGCCGAACTGCTATTTTGTTTTTGAGCAAGTTTCCTTTAAATGAATGCATTCTTTTCTTCTAAGTATTGAATGTGTGCCTATTTCTTTAAACATTCACTGTCTTTGTATGCTTCCATACTTAGAATATTTTTGCATTCCTTCCAATTACACCTTAACTGTGTAATGACTTTGGGTTAGAACATATCTAACATGTATTATCTCGGATATACTTCATCTTGGGTGAAACCTTAGTTGATCACCTCGGACCAACTTACCTTGGAGTTCACCTTTCACTGGGATCTCAGCCAAACAACACTCAAAAATATGTTATTTTACAAGTGTTTTCTCTTTACTTGTATTTGTTGTCTTCTAGCAAAACCTCACCCTTCTAGGTCCAACACCTTGGCTGGGTATCTTAGTTAATTATACTTTGGGTATAAAAATAGTGCTCCAATCTCGGATAGTTCCATCTATCGATGACCTCAGACGAAATTTCAAAAAATTTCTCAAGTGTTATTCATAACTTTAACTTGAAATTTTAGCAAAATTTCACAAGTGTTATGCTTTTATTCCATTCCCACTTCCTGCCCCCCTAATGTGAACCTCAGTACAACTTATGTTCACATTAAGCATGCAACTTCAATTCTTGTCAGGGTCTAATTCAAACGAAAATTAGCCGAGGTTTCTACCTCGATCTCTCTGTTAATCTATCTAGATCAAACTTAGTTCAACTCTGCCGTCGTGGCAAGTCTAAGTTATTCGTCACGTTTCATTCAGAAACATCGCCAACTTAGTTTAATTTTATCATATGGCAAGTATAATTCAACTTTAACATATGATAAGTCTAAGTTATTCGTCATGTTTCAATCAGAAACATCACCAACTTAGTTCAACTCTATCATATGGCAAGTATAATTCAACTTTACTATGTGATAAGTCCACGTCATTCGTCATGTTTCAATCGGAAACATCGCTAACTTAGTTCAATTTTATCATATGACAAGTATAATTCAACTCTACCATATGATAAGTCTAAATTATTCGTCATGTTTCAATCGGAAACATCACCAACTTAGTTCAACTCTATCATATGGCAAGTATAATTCAACTCTACCATATGATAAGTCTAAGTTATTCGTCATGTTTCAATCGGAAACTGTAGCCTGACTTTCCACGCTCCTTTCAGAAGGCGAATAGCCCTACAGTTCGGACTCCACTTGTGGTTCTGAATCTGATTTCATAAGTGCAATGTGAAATAGTGAAAACACAAAAAGAGTCCAAATCCGACAATTCTTTTTGAAAAATCGATGTTTGAATCAAATGCCAAAAATGGATTACTTTGCCAAATTTCAGAGTCGCTACCTAAATATTTTTGAAAAATTTAGGAAACCCGAGACTCGTGCCAAAGGCCATTAGTCTGTCATCATCAAAGTGTCTCGGCTCGAGAACGTAGGTACGAGAGGGGAAGGTCATGAATTGAGCACCCCATTTGCCCCATCAAAGATCAGCCTCTATAATCATGATGTGTTTTTTTTAATTTATTTACATTATATGTTCTTATTCTGATTTATTAGCTATTTTTACTACGTGATGTGTATACAAGGTATAGACTAGTTTGCAAGATTTCGAACACTTGATTTCATGTTTTGTTTCGAAATTGCTTTGTGGATTTGCCACTTGAAAAAGTGGGCTAAAATGGACACTAATCAAACCACCTCAATTCAAGCAACTAGCCTTCATTCACAGGCATTCAAACAATTATATCATTTAAGCAATTAGTCTCATGGTATTCATGCTTTGACATGGCAACACAAACATTTGATGCAACATGCTAAAGCGATAAAAGCTCACATAGTACTTCGAGCCAAAACAGGTGAAAGAGTTAAAAAAAAATATGTATGTTCCTAACTTATGCAATATAACCAATGCAATGCACACATTATGTATTTTATAAGCTCGACTATGAGCATGGCATATGATTGCATTCAAAACATGCGAGAGATCACGTATTCAAGTAATGAATTTTGAACATTGATATTAGGTTAATATGATGAGCTGAGTCTTGGATGCATGCAAGACAAATGGATGCGAAATATGGAGTATGCTAAAAAAACGTGATGTTACTAAACTAACCATCATAAGCAAGTAAGTAAAACGGAGAAAGACGTGGGGTTGGAAGACATACACATTATTACAACATCGTCTTTGTGCAAGAGGGTGCGAATCAAAGTCCAAAAGTCCAAATCAAACTAATTATTATAAAACCGAATGAATAAATAAGCGAGGCTAATTAACTAGCTAACTATGCTATTACAACAAGGATAACCACGATAAATAAACTTGCTATTGAACCTAATTAACTACAACAATTACAAAGGGATAATAATAATAATAATTACAACATTAATAATTAATGAGACTAATTACAATAAACAATATTGAATAAATTAATTACAATGATGATCATAATGTAAGCGGGGATGCACAAGGGTTACATGCATGCACATGCACAATGTTTAAGAACAGCTCTATCTGCCCCAGGCTTGCTCTGTTTCTCCTCAGCCACTACTCTCTGTTTTCTGCAAAAACACACTGCTGACCAAACATTGAGGACCGACCGGGCCTAAAGAAGGCAGGTCGTGCCTCAATTTTGTGCAAAACTCTGTTTTGTGTATTTAAATGAAAACAGTGCAGACAAAGTGATCTGGACTCTATTTGTCCCTCTATAGACATCCCATTTTTATCGGCCCTAAGATTTGGGCGCTTTCTTTTGATTTCCCGATGATGACAATTAGAATGTGTTTCTCACAGAATCCTCAGTAAGAGAGGTGGAATTTGAACTTTAATCATAACCTTCACTATTATGGCCAAATTGTTTTAAACTATTAAATATTTTATTAGTTTAGTATTTTGTAATTTTATGTGTTTGTTCATATTTTTGTTGTTTTTATATAAATTGGTATAAATTATATGTTTTTGATATTATATATTATATTATATATATTATACAAGACAAATATTGTTCATATTTTTTGTGTTTTTATATAAATTGGTATAAATTATATATTTTTGTTATTATATATTATATTATATATATTATAAAAGAAAAATAATAAAAAAATTTATGTCGGTCAGTCATTGGATGCTGACATCCAAATCCAAGTACATAATGCACATATATATATATATATATATATTAGATATTTATTATATTATATGTATATAGTTTGTTTGTGGAGAGAGTTTGGCTGGTCTGCTGGATTCAATTGCATATAGATATATATTAAATAATATTTTTATTATTAGATTATATTTGTTTGTTTCTTTCTTTCTAGTTTCTGCTTATATAAAGTAATCAAAGGCAGAGGCTCGGGAAGGGGCTAATCTAAAAAGTCTGAGAGAATTAGATTAGAGAATCAGAAAGGAAAAAAGAAATGGTGCGAGAGAGTTTGAGAGAAAAAGAATCCGAAAGAAGGAAAATTATGTTTTCAGAGAGAGGGGGAAAATAAAATATTTTCTTTGATATTTTTATTTCCATTTCATCAATACACCATTCAAAAAACAAACCACTAAAGCTGTAATTCTAAATTTTGGACTGAGAATTGAGAATATATTCCACAAATTTGAGGGTAATCAAAAGAAAGTTTGTGACTCAGAAAATTCATCATTTCCCCAAAATGTGAGTTTTTGCAAACTTTCATTTAATTTTAAAATGTGATATAATTTGTTTAAATACTTCATTTACTGCTTTTCATAACTGTTTTACTACTTTAACGGGAAGGCTACACCACCTACATATCTGTTGTAAATTACTTCTTTTTTTATTATATATAACTGTTTTGCTACTTTAATGGGAAGGCTGCACTACCCACATATCTGCTGTAATTTAAATATTGTATATAAACTATTGTAATTTATTACTTTAAATAATTTACCCCATTGGATAAATAGTAACTTCCGGCGGTGAATAGTATCTCTGGCGGTGAATAGTAACCCCGACGATGAATAGTACATCTGGCGATGAATAGTAACTGCGAACGAAAAATGTCCGATAAGATGAATAACGATCAAAAAGGGTAAATAGTAATTATTGTGGTGAATAGCACTGTCGGCAATGAATAGTGCCCCGGATGAATAGTGCTCCCGCAAAATAAGTTTCCCTAGGCAGAACGGAGCAGTCTTCCTGCGGTAAGCAGAATATTTTTTGGCAATCCCCAAAGCACATGAAGTTTCTTTATTTTTATTATTATTTTTTTTATTTTGAGAGTTTGTGAGGTTTTTATTTTGTTGTAATATTCTCTTCTCTCTCTCTTATTTGGTTTGTAAAATTTATTCAAAGTGTTGTAATAATTCCCCGCCCCGCTTTTTTTTTATTCCGTTCTTTTACTTGCTTTCTTTATCTGTGAATATGGATCATATTTCGTCTTTCATTATATCCATGCTTTGCATCCATGTTTCATGCATCTTGATTCGACTAATTTTACATTTGTAGATTTAATCAATTCATATATGATTATGTGCGCTACCTCATGTTCTTGAGATGATTCATATGTCATATCTTGGAAGCCGAATCTTTAGTTGCATCTCATTAGTGAATTGCATTAGGATTTTGTATATAACAATCATGCATATTTTACTAACTTTGTTTTGTAGCTTGTTCACGGGTCGTCAAACATGTAAATGTTTATGCTTTAGCATCCCATTTGTGTGTATTTTTCTTATTATGTTAGCATTCTACCATGAGGCTATTTGCTTATGTGATATAACTCTATAACTGCTAGTGAATGGAGGTTGTGTCACTTAATTTAGAATGATATTGATTTTCATGTTTGTAAGCTCAATTTATTTGGGTTGTACATCTTCAAAACTCTTTCAAAATTACATGAAATCAAGTTATTCCAAAGTGGGTGACATAGTCTATACTTGTATGTTTCACATAGTAAATTTTAGGATTTATTAAATAATCAGAACATGAACATATAAAGAAAATAAAATTCATATCATGGTTAGTAAAGGCCGATCTTTTGATCGGGTGAGCGGGGGTGCTCAATTAATGACCTTCCCTTCTCATACCTAAGGTTCTGAACCAAGACAACTTTGGTTACGACGAACAGTGGCTTTGGCACGAGTCACGGGTTTCCTAATTTTCTAAAATAAATATTAGGTGGCAACTCTAAGATCTGGTGATGTAGTCCATTTGTGGTAATAATTTTGTAATAAAATGAATTTTCTATAAAGTTGCCAAATCTGGACTCTCATTTATGTTTCACATTGCACTCATGAGACTAGATCAAAGAGACTGAGGGTCCGAACTGTTTAACGTGCACGGGTCCCCCTCGGGCATGTTACACCTTCTCTTCCTTCTCTGTCATGGGCAAGCCTCGAGAGAAGGTTAGAATTGTTTCCAAAACCATCAATGAGCAAATTGATTGCTTGATGATTTTGGATACAATTTTGGACAAAAATCAATAAATAGAATAAATAACAACCACCCCTCTCTTTTGTCATAGAGTGAACTCAAAGAGAGAGGTAGAGACGTTTCAAGGATCATTAAAACGCCATGAATTAGCATATGATTACTCTTGACTTGATAAACTTGGCATAATGTCCGGCCAAGCCCAAACAATATGACTCATTTTCTTTATGTGTGTTGGTTGCTTTTAAACCAATTCTCTTAGTCATTTCTATTCTTTAGTCCATTTGTCCAAAGTGATGATTAAGTCCTCTAAAAAGAGAGAAGCGTCAAACGGGAAGTAATTCTCAATATGAAAGAGAGATTATGCCGTTGACAATGAATCTCCATAGAGATTAAGCCATTAAGCGTGGATCTCTAGTTCATGTGTTGAATAACTGTCAACCGATTGAAACAACTCTCAAATGAAATAAATGAATGACAAGTTGATTCTTGAAAGGAATGACAAGTTGATTCTTGAAATGAGGTCATTAACATGAAAGTTAGACAAAGAAAGGCTAAGAACAAAATAATACAAGCTATGTACAAAGACCAATGCTATAACAAAGGAACTAATCAAAGCTTGAATCAATTAAATAGATTAGGACATCCCTAAAATAGTCTCTAATAAGCCAAAACAGTGGCTGAAAATGCAAGAAAAGAACTCAAAAAGCTAAACAAAAAGTAAAGACAATAAAACTATGTAAGCAAAAACAAGGAGGGGTGGCCAACCCCCCTCAATTTCAAGACTTCAAACCATGTTTTTTTGCCTTAGTTTAACTCTGAAAATCAGTTCAAAAATCAAAGGAAAAGAGTGTAAAGGAACCAAGGGTTGAGTTATGAAGATAAATGCAAGTAAGGGTGTTAGCCTTAGCACCTTTGGTAGCTTATCAAAACCCAAGTTCCAACACTTAAAATGGATGCAAAACAGCCCAAGAATACAAGAAATAGATAGAAATGAAGTAAGTAAAAGCAAGAACAAGAGTTGCAAGCTTATACCTCTCAAAATGGAGTAAGCTTTGGTTGATGATCAAACTCACTCTTGACACACTCTCAAACTTGAATTATGCTTCTCAAAGGTCAACCAAGGTTCTAAGATGATGCATCAAGTTTGTGTATGGTGTATATAGATGATACAAGGAAGGTAGGTTAACTCAAAGATAGCTTGCAATGGAAGAATGAGGAAGAAGGAGGTCTCTCTATGTGTATAGGCTTTCTCTCAATTGTTCAACCCTCAAAACAAAGATATATGGTCGTTTATATAGAATTTGAGCCAGAAATACCATAAATATCTTCAAAAATGGACAGCTGGCGGCCTTCCGCCCAGAATAGTGTTTCTTGCTACTGAAACCCGGCCGGCCCTCAATAGCCACGGTCGACCCTCAATGAGGCATGACCGGGCCTCAATGAATTCCTCTGTTTCCTGTTTCAGCCTCAGCACAGGGTGGCACAAGGTGTAGAAATGAATTTCTTGGATATGATCAGTGGGAATATGGAAGGTTTGGGGTTGTTTTGAAGCTTAAATAAGGCTTATTCGTTGAGACCTCGAACCACACACAACACCACTTTCATCATCGAGTGTACTGAAGAAAGCACTCGAGCCTTGCGGGCGGTAAAAAATGGGGTGTCCACAAAAACATCGCTAACTTAGTTCTACTCTATCATATGGAAAGTATAATTCAACTCTACCATATGATAAGTCTAAGTTATTCATCATGTTTCAATCGGAAACATCGTCATAAGGCTACTTCGGCCCTATCGCACAAACAGTAATGAAAACAAAACTAAGCTAGTGTTTTATTAAAACTTCGGCTAATTACATAAATCCCAAAAAGCTTAATGAAAGAAAAACTTCAAATTGCAAGTGTTCCAGGGTCGTGGCAACTCCTTGCCATCACTGTCTTCTAGCCGATATACTCTATTACCGACAATCGGGATGATTCTATAAGGTCCCTCCCAGTTTGGCCCAAGCTTGCCCTCACTGGGATCTTTCTTATTGCCGACAACTTTCCTTAGGACGAGGTCCCCAACCTTGAATTCCCTTAGGCTGACCTTCCTGTTGTAAGCCCTAGCTAGCTGCTGCTGGTATGCCCTTAGCTGAATTGCTGCTCTTTCTCTTCTTTCTTCTAAAAGATCCAGATCTCAGGCCAGGAATGCCTCGTTGGTCCCATCTTCCACTCCCTAGGTTCTGATTCTAGGGATGCCGACCTCCAGCGGGATAACTGTCATGACCCGAACCCGCCCCCAGGGGTTAAGGACATAATCGGCCAGTAATCACGAGATTACCTACGACCTTGAACCAAACCAGACATAACTCATTAGAGTAAATGGGGCCAAACGGAAACAATTTCAAACTTTTGTTCATAGAGCTGTGCTTACATGGCACGTCATAACAAATCACATGCACATATGTTAATAACTCACATCAAAATATGCAATAACATAAAGTTCTGTCCATACAGGATCATCCAAGTCTTAGTCAGCCTATCCAAAACTTATATACAATCGTAGTCCAAAGTCCTCGCTAATATGACAAAATATAACAAAATAGCAAAAGGGCGAAGACGAGTCTCATGCGTGAGACGTATGGGCTGACTCTTCAAAACCTTGGTTGTTCCGCACAAACTTCACTGAGGCTGTGTTTGGACCTCCTTTGGCTCACCTACAGACACATGAATGAGCATGAGCGAAAGCCCAGTGAATAATATCAAATAAAGAAGTTACACGAACGGTACTTAGAACAATATGCACCAAACGGGCTTGGGCCCAATTCATATTTCTATCTAATATATATATATACATAGGTCAAGTAACTGCGGTTTCAAACACATCGAACGGCCTCGGGCCCAATCCATTCATGTCAAACGGCCTTCGGCCCATTCATTCTTTCATTTATGTCAGACTGGCCTTTGGCCCATCCATTCTTTCATTCATGTCAGACTGGCCTTTGGCCCAACCATACTTTCATTCATGTCAAACTGGCCTTTGGCCCATTCATACTTTTATTCATGTCAAACTGGCCTTTGGTCCATTCATACTTTCATTCATGTCAAACTGGCCTTGGGCCCATTCATACTTTCATTCATGTCAAACTGGCCTTTGGCCCATTCGTACTTTCATTCATGTCAAACTGGCCTTTGGCCCATTCATACGTTCATTCATGTCAAACTGGCCTTTGGCCCATTCGTTCGAATTAACGAACTTATAAGACTTACATAGAAGTAAGTAATTGGATAAATAACATACTTCAGATATCTTTATTAAGATATTACTCACAGTGATTGGCTGGATGATTTGCCCTGGAGCTCGACCCTACACATTCTATGAACACAATGGGTCACAAACAATTCAATCTGTTCTTAATTCACATATTCCTCTTTAGGCTTCATTCTTATCCTTTTAACTCATTTACAATGCTTAATGTATGCCTAAGAGTACTTAGAAGTGAAAGAGAATGGAAATGAAATATAGAACACATTTACAAAATTTCAGAAACAGGGGTCCCCGCTCGAGCGTGGACTTGCCCGCTCGAGCAGACCCATTAGGTCTGCAAAAGTACTGGTTGCCTCGTTTTTACGCTCGAGCGTGAACTCAAATGCTCGAGCTGAAGGTCATTCTACATAGCTCCCCGCTCGAGCGTGAACTTTCCTGCTCGAGCGGACATCATGTCTGCAAAAAGTTCTGGGAGCTTGTATTTCCCGCTCGAGCGGGCATCCCAAATTTTGGAAAATCCAGAATTGTTCTTGGGCTTCAAACTTGCATTCAAATCAACATATCTTACATATTATGGCTCAAACTTCACATATACATATACCAACATGATCCAATACCAAATTCATTACATTATGGAGCTCAATTTCATGAATCAATCATATGCATGTCCCAATTTACACCAAACTTATTTCCAACATAACAATTTCATGCATTCAAAACCCATACTCTTATGAATTGTACATGCATGTGAGATATAGCTCTCATTCTCAATTTAAATGATGAAGAGATGATCAAAAGCATGAACTTTAATCAAAGATTCAACATGGATCATGTTGTTCAAACTCAAACACACAAATTCATGGCAATTTCCTACATGCATGTGTACATTGACTTCCAATTCATCAAAACCAACTTAATTCATGTTCTTTATCATCATTCAACTTTGAATTCACAAAGTTACAAACTAAAATCCATGAATTTACTCACCTAAAGGCTCAAATCTTCCAAATTATGGTTAATTCTTGAGTTCAACCTCCAATTCTCAAGCCTTGAGCCAAACTTGCACAATTCTTCCTCTTCCCCTCTCTAGCCGACCCTCTCTCTCTCCTTAGAATAATTTCAGCCAAAATGGATAAAAAGAGAGGAGTTGAGTGTATAGTGCTCCTTTTATATAAGTTCCCTTAATTACTTTATGAATATTAAATAATTGGGCACTATATCATTAATTTTATCTATTTAATTTGATCCGAATCAATTTTCAATTAAATTTCACCGTAGGCTCTAAAAATTACGCTAATCACAATGGCGTAATCAATTTCGGGCTTTGTGGCTGATAAGGCCTTCAATTTAATTTTCAAAGAAGAAAGTCAAACAGATTTTCCTACGGTGAACATATAGAAATTCAAAACCACATATATTTACATAAATGGCACACAAAATCATATCAGACACATAATCACATTCATAATAAAGACCAATTAGCATGGTACGAAACAGGGTTATCACAATAACAACTTCAGTGCCACAAGTCATGGCAAAAGAAGACTCCCCGGTTGATCTCCTCAGCATAGTCCAATATGCTCAGAGTACATTAGGTAACTCTTCCACCAATTTTCCCTTTGCTGTTTCCAGCCTCTTCTTGATCCCATCCAAAATGGTCTTGTTGGATGCTTCTGCCTAACCATTACTCTGGGGAAAACTTGGAATAGAGTAATAGTTCTTAATTTTGTACTTGGCACAAAAAATCTTGATCAATTTACTATCAAATTGGGTGCCATTGTCTACCACAATGGCTCTCGGAATCCCAAACCTGGTGATTATGTTCTTCCAAATGAAATTCTTCAAATCAATATCTCGGATTTTGGCCAGGGGTTCTGCCTTTACCTATTTTGTAAAATAGTCAGTTGCCACCAGCAGGAACTTTCTCTGTCCAGTTGCCTGGGAATGTTGTCCCATTAGGTCCATGCCCCACTGAGCAAACGGCCAAGGATTGGATATTGGGTTTAGATTTGCTGCTGGCTGATGTATCAAAGGTGCAAACCTTTGACACTTCTCATATTTCCTGGCATAGGCTTCAATATCCTTCTATATGTAGGGCCACCAGTACCCTTGAAATATGGCTCTAGGGGCAAGTGACCTGCCTCCAACATGGCTTCCACATACTCTTTAATATATTTCATATAAGAAATCCTTAACCTAGGATGGATGCACACATCTTAGAAGGGCCCAGTGAAGGATCTTCTGTAGAGATGGTCTTCTGTTGACAAACAGAACCTGGCCGACTTCAATCTGGTCTTATGCGCCTCTTTTTGGTCATCCGGCAACTTGTCATCCCTCAAGAACATTACTATTACATCCATCCAGCTTGGACCCATCTCCACACATATTGCTTCGTACTCAGTGATCAGTGGTTCTACACTTGGGCCTGACAAATAATCAATTATTATTGTCCTTGCCTCTCTTGATTTCATTGCATTAGCCAGGTTAGCTAAGGCATCAGCATGACTATTATCATCTCGGCTAACCTGCTGTAGCCGGCAATCCTGGAACAATGCCAGCAGTCTGACAACCTTTTTGACATAGCCTATTATTCGTTCATCTCGGGTTGTATACTTGCCCGTTGCCTGATTCACAATAAGTTGGGAGTCGTAAAAGACCACCACCCTATCGGCTTCCATTGCTGCTAACTTCAACCCTGTAATCAGTGCCTCATACTCTACTTCATTGTTTGAGGCCTTGAACCCCAAATGAATAGACTGCTCTATCATTCGCCCTTCTGGCGATACTAACACTACCTCTACCCCGTTCCTTGATGGTTTGAACTTCCATCAACAAATAGGCGGAAGGAGTCGCCGATGTAGATGTCGCAGGACTTTGGTTTCTCTTCTTTCTTCTATTTTGCTGGAGTGGGGTTCTTGGGCCCCAGTTGGGTTTCTTCCTGTTTCTTTGGGCATCCCAAGCCACGGCTTATCGGAGTCCGACGCGGGATGGCACCAAGGGTGAACTCAACCACAAAGTCGACCATAACATGGCCCTTAATTGCTGTTCTGGGCCTAAACTCCAAGTCATATTGGCCCAACACTACTACCCATTTGGCTACCCTGCTTGTCAGATCTCCTTGCTGTAACAGGGACTTCAAAGGATGCTCAGTCAGCACCACAATTTTGTGGGCTTGGAAGTAGTGATTCAGTTTTTTCGAAGCTATCACCAGGGCTAGTGTTAGTTTCTCCAAGGGCAAGTACCTGGTTTCTGCACCTACTAGAGTCTTACTTACATTGTATATCGTCTTTTGTTCTCCCTCATCTTCTCGGATTACTACCGTGCTTGCTGTATGTTCTGAAACTGCCTAGTATAGGAACAATTCTTCTCTAGGTACTGGATTTGATAGAACTGGAGCTGCTGTCAGGTACTTTTCAAGTCTACCAAGGCGATTTCGCACTCTTTGGTCCAAAAAAAATTTGTGGCCTTCTTTAACAAACTAAAAAATGGTTTACACTTATCTGAATTTCGGCTAATGAACCTGTTCAAGGTTGCTACATTGCCGGTCAAAATCTGGACCTACTTGGCTGACATCAGGCTCTTTAAGTAAAGAATGGCCTTGATTTAATCTGGGCTTGCCTCAATGCCCCTTCTGGTGACCAGGTATCCCAGGAACTTACCAGACCTGACTCCAAACGCACATTTCAAAGCGTTGAGTAGGAGCCGATATGTTCTTAGGATATCAAAAACTGCCTTGAAGTCAGCCAGATGATTTCCAGGTTCTTTGGTCTTTATGACCATGTCATCAATGTATACTTCTACTGTCTTGCCAATTAGATGTCTGAACATCTTGGTCACTAACCTCTGGTAGGTTGCTCTTGTATTTTTTAACCCGAAAGGCATCATTCTGTAGCAATACAACCTTTTTAGGGTGATGAATGCAGCCTTCTCCTTATTAGAGGGATACATTGCTATCTGGTGGTATCCCCTATAAGCATCCAAGAAGCTCATCCTCCCATGTCCTGAAGTGGCATCCATCGGCTGATCAATTTGGGCAGAGGGAAGTTATCTTTAGGAGAAGCCTTATTCAGGCTGGTTTGGTGAAGTCCACGCAGACCCTTCACTTCTCATTCTTCTTTTTCACAACTACTGTGTTGGACAGCCAGGTTGGATAGTTCACCTCCCGAATAGCCTTGGCTTCCAACAGCTTGTCCACTTCTTCCTTTACTGCCTTCACATGAATCAACGTCGGCCTCCTTGCCCGCTGAATGACAAGTTTAGCCGACCTGTCTATATTGAGTCTATGGCAAGTGACCTCAGGGTCAATGCCAAGCATCTCATATGGCGTCCAGGAAAACACTTCTATATTTGCTCGCAAGAAAGCCTCCAACTCCTTTTCCTCTTCCTCAGCTAAGCCTGAGCCGATGAGGAAGAAGGGCTCTACATCATCTTCTTTTACCAGAATCTTCTTTTAGACTTCCTCACTCTTGTTGGTCGGCTCTTTGCCGACGTCATCCAGGACCTCCATGTCCTTGTCTTGAATTTATACTGTTTCTGCCTCTCGCACATTGTAGATGGATTTTATTGCTACCACGGAGCAATTTTTTGCCTGCACCTAGTCCCTTCTGACCTCCTCAATTCCATGCTCCGTTGGGAACCACAATAGCTGGTGCAGTGTTGAAGGAATAGCCCTTATTGCGTGCAACCACGGTCTTCCCAAGATAACATTGTAAGGGGAGGGGGTGTCAATTACTGTAAACTCTGTGCTTACCTTCCTCATGCCTGCTTGCACCTCCAAATTCGTGGCTCTTAGAGGCCACGTCGGCATTCGTTGAATCCAACCATCGGGCTGTTAGATTGTTCCCTATCATCTGGGTGGAGGCCAAGCTCCTCGTAACATCTAGCATACATGATGTCACAAGAACTGCCTTGATCAACCAGTATGCGCCTTACCTGACACTTCCCAATCTTCAGCGTTATCACCAAGGCATCATTATGTGGATACTGTACCATATCCAGGTCTGCCTCGGTAAAAGAGATCATTGGTCCTTGGTACTCATTGGTCCTAGGCTTTTTTTGTTGGACTTGGTACACATACTGCAGGTGCCTTACTTTCTGAGTCTCTCCATGCACCTCATTCTTATTGACCTTTGAGTGAATCACATTGATCACCGAGGTCCATCTGCTTGCTGTGATGGCGGTGGCGGTGGCGGTGGCGGGGGCGATGCTGTCGGTGCTTGGGGCAGCCTTGCTTGCTCTTCTCTTGTTCTGGCCTCATCTACTAGGTCTCTTAGATGACCCTGTCTGACCAGATCCTCCAAGTGCGTCTTCAGAGCCCTGCACCACTGAGTCAAGTGCCCATCCTCATTATGGTAGGCATAGTGTTTCCCAAGACTTCTTCCCATAAACTCGCCAGGGATCTTCTTCGGCGCTCTATAATACGGCTGGTTCCTGATCCTTTCTAGAACTTTGTAAACCGAGATCCGGAACATAGTGGTGACTGCATGTGCAGCCCTCAACCTTGTTTCATGTCTGTTAAAACCAGTGTTACCTTTGCCTTGCTTCGGTGAGCCGTTTCTCTTCTCTTGCTTTGGTGCCTTTGTTCCCGACGTATCTTTTTCTTCTTTGGCGTATTTTTCAATCCGTGCCATAAGTTTCTCCATACTTTTTGGTAGAGTTTTCGCCAGCGACTTTCGGAGAGGGCATTCATCCTCCAGACTGTTCTTAAAAGACACGACCGCTAGCTCTTGGTTGCATCCCGATATTTGGTTGAACACCTCATAATACCTTTTGGTATATGCCCTGAGGTTTTTACCCTCGCCAATGATCAGAGCCATCAGGGAGTCTACTCTTAGTGGTTGCAACTTGGTTGTAACAAACTTGGCCACAAACATCTTGGTCGGGCCTTTTCAACTCTTTACAGTTCATTTCGGCAATTTGTGGAACCAATCCGATGCGATTTCTCAAAGGATGAGGGAAATACCTTGCATAGCAACTACTCATTCTTAGAATACAAAGTTATTGAATTCAGATATAAGCCAACACGAAAGTTTGAATCAGACTTACCGTCATAAATCTGGAACCTCGAGATATGGAACCTTTTTGGGGCCTCAAACCTATCCAACTCCACTGAGAACGGCGTTCTCGGCTTGACAGGTGATGTGACCTCGGCATTCTGCCACTTCCTCTGGAGGTAGTCTCTCAAATCCTCATTTGTTCGTCCGGGAGCTCGGCTATCAATAGATTTCAACATTTTTGGCACGCTGCTCCCAGCATCATTGTGCGTCTTCTTGGACTTCTCTTCATTCACTGTATCAAAGCAAAGTCCCTTCCTCTGGATATGCTGAGGTTCTTTAACATAGGTCCCCTTTATTCGCAGTGTCTTTTGCGTCTCACCTCTTACTGACTTCACTCGCCCGGCATCCTATGAAGGCTGATGTGAGCGTTCATTCTCCTTGTCATGCTGAAGGACTACTGGGATTTCTTTCTACCCCCCCTTTCTGGGCATCGATCTTGGCCGCTGGTATCGGCGTGTCCTTCAATGGAAACGGTTGTTGCATGACGTTGTTCTGCACCATGAAATTGACAACCAATTGTAGGTCTGCCAACTTGTTTGCCATTCCTTTCATCTCGCCGTCCCTCCTTAAGTATCTATCTTTCCATACCCAGAGGTCGCTTTTGTTGTAATACTCACCTCGGCCTGATTTCTTCAGGGCATGCCTTTCTTTGCCGATGTCCTTCTCCCCAGGATTCAGATCTTGTGTTTCCTCATTACGGTTTTCTTCTTCAACATTAAGATCGGTATGTTTACCACTCCCACTAGGGATGTCATCCCATATCTTTTCTCCCTGCCCGTTGTTGGCCATCTAATCTCCTTACATTCCTACAGACGGCACCAAATTGTGGGTGTTGATTTCCGACCACACAACCAAAAGGGAACTCGACTAGAGAGCACTGGCAGAATAAATTAAGCCCAACAACCTGTGACAAGAGGATGAGAATCCGGCGGTGGTTCGTCCACCCGGGGGCACTCCGACGATCAAGTCAGTAATCAATATCTTTCAAAGATAGCAAATTGTGCTTAAACTCATAAGAAAGAACTTACCTTAGACCCACGAGGATGCCTTGTTTTTATAACCAACAGTGACCTGGTCCCATTAGAAGCCTCACTTCAATGGACTCAAGCTCAATGCTCATCTTGGATCTTCATCTAGATAGAGATAACCTCTTCTTGAGCCTTATCCTTATCCAGACTAAGATCCTCCCCTATTCTAGGACTCTTGTCCTTTATCTGTTCATCTCGGATTTCGGTATCTCCGCAGATAACATCGGCCTAGCCGAGATCACCTCGGCGCACAACCAAGCCACGTGGCACCTCGGCTGACACTTCGGCGTCACCTTAGCCACGTGCTGTCATTCATAAAATACTTCCCCACACCTCCATTGAAGATCCTATTGAACCTCCATTGAAAACAACATTGAAAACCCTCTAAAATATTGTTGAAGATGAGGCATCTTTCCATTTTGTTATTACATGTACCATTTTCAGATATTTGTGCACACCATTTCCATACAACCCTAGGTTTTTATTTTTATTTTATGTTTTTTAGTTTGGGGATTTCAGCATTGATTTTCTGAAATTATACATTTAATTCAAAACTTAACTTCCGAATAAAAGTGATTAGTTCGACAAATTTGTTTTGAAAAAAAAAATTTTCGATAGTTGATGTCTGAATATAATGAAATAATTCGACAGTTGATGTCCAAATATAATGTAATAATTCAGCACTAGTTGTCTGACTGAAAATCGCAAAAGGAAAAAAAAAAAAGAAGTTATGCATGAAAAAAATAACATTTTATAAACCTAGAAATTAAAGTAATATAAAAGTTGTTATGAGAGTATTGCATTGCAAGCAATAGAAGAGTATAGATTGTGTAGCAAGTAAAGTGACAACAATAGAAAAATTAGGATTTAGTTTTTTTTTTACTCAAAAGGTGTACATTAAGATTTTTTTGTTTTTAAAAGATGTGTGCAGAAAATATTTTCATATCATATTATGGATGTTGGTAGATATCCATTATGGTCATCTTAATTTAAAGTTTAATTGTTATTAAAATAATATTTCATTAAGTGTGTGCACTGAGGTAATTAGGTGTGTGAAAATAAATTTAAATCAATTCTTTTCCTAACATAGCATATTTTTCTTTATTGATCGTATTATCCCAATAGATCATCAACCTTACAATCCTTTTGAATTTGAAAAAAAAAAAAAAAATTGATTCATAACTAATGTAGCAAAACAACACCAAAATGTAATACTGAATATAATTTTTTTTGATCTACATACTATTTATATTATTTGATAACTGCTAACTCCAATTTAGTTTGTTTGCTATGTATTTCGTTTCTTTATTCAGATGAATAGTAAATATTTATTGAAATTTTTTCAGATGAGATTGAATATTGAACAATACATATTTAATTTAGGGCAATGCACCAATAAATCCCAAAATAAGAACTCTTGAACCATTTAATCCTGTCTAATATCTTATACACTGGTAGGTCCCGTTTGAGTGTAAAAGACATAAGTGGACATGATGTTAGCGCGTGTGGTGTAGAATTGGTGGGTAAACTAGGGATTGAACAATGTTGAAATTACATTTGTATCCAAAAACTTACTATAGCCTATTTTAGGTTTCCCTCATTTCCAATCATCTCAGAAGAGATGAATACGGAAAATCTATGATTCCCAATGTGTAATCCATTGAAATGGGTTTTGTGTAAAGGTTCCTGGCTTTGGTAATGTTAAACCATCCTTCAGTGTTTTCAATTTGGGTTTTGGGTCATTGAAACCCTAGAAATACGAATCGATTTTTGGTGTAATCGATTTGCTTGACATTGGCGACGGATTTCCGGCGTGGGTACTTCGGTAGTGTGTGAAACGCGGCGTTAGATTTGTTCCGAAATGGCTTCAAGTATGGGTTTCGTTTTGATGCACAGACCAACATCTTTGCAGAATTTGTGTTTTTGTTTTTTTGTTATATTTTTTGGGATAAGTGTTGTGTGCGCCGATGTTGTCATCATGGGTAAACATGTATGTATGCATGTATTTTGGATTGGGAATGTATGTTTACATCGTAATGTTGTTATGTGGTAGTCGCATTGTTGGATTGAGTTTGGTTGGGGGTTTGTGCGTCTGTTAAATGATATGTTCATGGTTTAAGTGTGTGTATACTGCATGCTATTCAAAACTGTGAATCATGATGTGATGGATTATGTGTTGTTTAGAAGATGTTGGATGGTGTTGTAAACAAATTGTAGTGGTGATGTCCCATGGGTTGAATGAATTATTCCTTTTAGTATAATGTACGGTGTTCCTTGCTTGGGCAGGTTGTGTATGTTGTTCTTAGAGTGTAATGTGAGTATGATTTGACGAGAAGTAATGTGGTAAGTTTGACTGGAAGAGTCGTAATGTAATCGTGGAGTTTAGTTTAGCACCTTTTTCCCGATTCCTGTTTGTGATGTGGGTGTATAGTGTTATCGGATAAATGTTTGATTTGGTCAAATTAAACTCATAGGTTAAATTAAGTTTGTATGGTATGGTTGTTAAAACCCATTATGCTATGTTTGTTGTTGAAATGTGGTTTTTAATTAACGGAAATGACCGTGGAGGTAGTAGAACGATGTAACGTGGTTGATGCCATGGCTGGGAGGACTAACTTTCAATTGGCTCCTACCCAAGCGAACGTACCATTTTGTGTTATGGAAACATAACGTTTCGGTTATGTTTGTTGTGTTGTAGTTGTTATGTTTGTCCTATTTTGGTGTTATGTGTGTGAAATGTCGTAGAATAATTATGTTGGAATCATTCATTGACAGATATCGTGTGGTATGCAGTGCCACGTTTTGTTGTAGCATAGTTATTTTATAACGTTATTAAGTTTGTTAAAGTTATGATTATAATGGGGTGTGGTAGGATAACGTGATTTATGTATTTGGTTGGTGTTGTCGTACATGGTACTTTGCTGATCTAATAAATGTATGTCATCAATTGCGTGTAATACGTAATGACATTTGTGGAATTGTAATGCCCAGTGTTGTTGTAGATTATGCAGTTCGTGGACTGATGTGTTTCAGTGATTTATATGGCAGGTAGTGTTGGACAATATACCGAGAAGCGTAGTAATGGTGGTAGGACACCTCGGTCGAACGCATCGTTGCAGATGTTTACAAAATTGGCAGCAAGAAGACAAACCCATTTGCCATTCAAGAACAAAAAAAAATGATTCCACACGTTACACAGGCACCGGAAAATCAACTGCTCACCGCAACACAGGCACTAGAAAAATTGACAGGCAACCACTCATCGCAACACAGGTGCCGGAAAATCAACGAAATACCAACACCCTCGCAAAAATGATTCCACACATTACATAAACCCACTAACATCAATTTAAAATCCTCTCCTCCAGTAAAGAAATATGCACGAGTCAAAAGACCAAATGGAAATGTTAAAAAGTTACCTTCCACAATCCCCCCAAATTTGCCCAGAAGGATAAAAATGTAAACCCCATCCATACCAATTCAAAAGAAAATATTCTTTAACAACAAAATGGGACTAAATGGTACATAAGAAAACATACTGGACTAAATGGTGCAACATTCCATCATTTGGAATTTATCGGTAATTTTTCCTTTAATTTATTATGATTGTTTGTTATTGAATCTGATTGAATAATAGTATTTTTGTTGCCATTAGATTAATTTTACTTTGATTTGCTCTAATAATATACGTCAAGTGTTTTATTTGTTGGTACTCTATTTAAAAATAACAGTAAAATTTTACTCTGATTTATTATAATAATATGTAATATGTGAAATTTTCACTAAATTTGTTACCCTTGGACAATAAAATTTCACTGATCAAAATTTCAGTGAAATTTCACCGAGTGAAATCTTTAAAAATGTGAAAACATAGAAAATTTTCAATTGATGACAAGAATTGAAAAATTGAGGGCCAATTCCAAAAAAACTAGGATAGATCGAACAACCATTCCCAAAGGTACACAACCAAAAACTTATCTGCCCCATTATGTTCATTCAAAATATTAACCTAAGCGTGGGAAAAATTTTGATCGGTAACAACTAATGTCTTTGTTCTTACAAGTCATCCATCGGCCACACAAAAATTTGCATTATCATTAGTTGTGAATGATCTTGGATAAAAATCTGTTTTGTTATTGTGTGTGTAAAAATCAATATAAATGCAGTAAAGTTTTCATTTATTTTATTTAAAAAATTTAAATTATTGTTATCAAATTAGTAAAATAAATAATAAATATTGATAGGAGTCATCAATCCAATGATAAATCCAGAATTTTATATTTTTTATTTTTATAAAACAAGCACAGAAGGGACAGTTACATGACAGGTTAGCCAATGGAACCTGCTAAAAAAAAAAAATGCCCTAACCACTGGCTAATCAATGGAGCCACTATGCTATGTGTTCAATTTTTATGATTTTTTCTTGTGTTTGTAAACTTGTTCGATAACAATGGAGCTACTAGGCTATGTGTCCAATTTTTATGATCTTTTTTTTTTCTTTTTTTTGTGTTCGTAAACTTATTCGATAAAAAATTATGAAATGGGTAGAATATCCTCACCCTATAGCTGAGCAAAACTTATCAATAGGAGAGTTTGTGAGAACCGGTTGAATCAGCTTCGTAGAGATCAATCATGTCTTGTATTCATCTTTGAGCTGTCCATAAGATTGGAAGCTATTTTAAATCATTAACCATTAACCAAATTCCAAACCATTAACTGCTTTGCTCACTGCCCTCACTTCTATCATTGAAGCAAGCAACAAGCAGATGGCCCTGGGTTTTAAACGTGCAAGAGCATGTCTCAACAGAGGGAACCTGCTTTCTCTAGTTTTCATTTATGTTTATGATTTTTGTTTTCGTTTTCCTTTTTGTTGTTTAGAAACAAAAACAATAAATAAAAAAATAAAAAATAAAAATTGAAACTGTGAGGATATATTTTCTGAGTACCAACACGTGGCCAAGGTGACGCCGACGTGTCAGCCGAGGTGCCACATGGCCTGATCGCAACGCCGAGATTATCTCGGTTAGGCCGAGGTTATCTCCGAAAATACCGGAATCCGGGATAAGCGGATAAGGGACAAGAGTCCTAGAATGGGAGAAGACTTCAGTTTGGGTAAAGATAAGACTCTTAGAGAGTTTATCCTAATCTTACTGGGAGTCCAAGATTAGCAGTAATCCTAAGTCCATTAGAGCTAAGCTTCTATTGGGACTAGGATTATGTTGGCTATAAAAGGGAGGCACCCCTATGGGTCTAAGGTATGTCTTTTATGGTTTTGATATTCTGTCTAGTGAGTTAAGCACTATTAGTTATCTTTGAGAGATATTGAGTATTGACTTGATCGTCGGAGTACTCTCGGGTGGACGAACCACCGCCGGAATCTTCTCTTTCTGTTACAGGTCAGCCAGGTGCCATCTATTCTACCAGTGCTCTCCAGCTGAATACTGAGTCAACAGTGTGGTCAGAAAATCACTCACACAATTTGGCGCCGTCTGTGGAAAAGAAAGGAGAATAGATGGCCATCACCGTACAAGATCAACGTGTTGAAAACGACGAGTTTAGCGAAGATGGAGAGTCTGTCGACATAAACGGAATGAAGACCCTTCCAGAAGGGACGCGAAGACAGGGGGCATGAGCGCTCCCAAGGAGATGACATTCAAGTATAGAAAAGCTCAGCCTAAGTGAGCAGATCCTGGATTTCAGGCCCCGGACCCCAGATCCCGAAAGACAAGATCTCGGCCTAAATAAGCAGGTCCGAGAAGAGAAGAGCTCAACCTGAGTGAGCAGATCCAAGATTCCAGAAGACATGATCTCGGCCTGGATGAATAGGTCCGAGAAGAGAAGAGCTCAACCTGATTGAGCAGATCCAAAATTCCAGAAGACAAGATCTTGGCACTTAAGTCCGAGAAGAAAAACGGCTCGCCGATGCGAGGCCGAGGTAATAATGAATAACTTAGACTCATTATATGACAGGGTCGAATCTTGCATATAATGGAGTTGAACTAAGTTGAAGTAACATAGGCTTGCCATGTCGGCAGAATCAAACTCAGGTTGAAACCAAGTAAGATCAACAGAGAAATCAAGGCTAACAACCTCGGCTTGAAACCAACTTCGGCGAACAAGATCACATGCACAAGCTTAATGTGAACATAAGTCCACATTAGGGGGCAGAGAGTTATAAATGATGTTTAACACTGAAATTTGTAGCAATTTACAAGTTGAAGTTAAACTGATGTTATGTTTAACACTTGATGAAATTTGTAGCAATTTACAAGTTGAAGTTAAACCGATGTTATGTTTAACACTTGTTGAAATTTGTAGCAATTTACAAATTGAAGTTAAACCGAGATGATGTTTAACACTTGTTGAAATTTGTAGCAATTTATAAGTTGAAGTTAAACCGATGTTATGTTTAACACTTATTGAAATTTGTAGCAATTTACAAGTTGAAGTTAAACCGAGATGATGTTTAACACTTGTTGAAATTTGTAGCAATTTACAAGTTGAAGTTAAACCGATGTTATATTTAACATTTGTTGAAATTTGTAACAATTTACAAGTTGAAGTTAAACCGATGTTATGTTTAAACTTGTTGAAATTTGTAGCAATTTGCAAGTTCAGTTAAACCGAGATCATTATTTAATACTTGTTGAAATTTGTAGCAATTTACAAGTTGAAATTAAACCGAGATTATTATTTAACACTTGTTGAAATTTGTAGCAATTTACAAGTTGAAGTTAAACCGAGATCATTGTTTAACACTTGTTGAAATTTGTAGCAATTTACAAGTTGAAGTTAAACCGAGATTATTATTTAACACTTGTTGAAATTTGTAGCAATTTACAAGTTGAAATTAAACCAAGATCATTGTTTAACACTTGTTGAAATTTGTAGCAATTTACAAGTTGAAGTTAAACCGAGATCATTATTTAAGACTTGTTGAAACTTGAGAAAAGTTTACAAGTTAAATTTAAACCGACATTCAATGAAGCAAATACCTCGGCTAGGAGGACGATTTCGGATGAGAAACTTGAACGAACTTGGTCATTGGTTCTAAGGCATTGATGAAAGCAAACTATAGGTCTCGGTTATATTGAGTCGACGAGTTCTGACTTCGGTAATAGATAAAGCGAACTTAGCCGACGTGCTAAAATGGAAGAAATGATATAGGTTCCATCACCTCAGGATACCGAGGTAATAGAACCTAAGGGGCAGTTGTGGAGATATATTTTCTGAGTACCAACACGTGGCCAAGGTGACGCCGACGTGTCAGCCGAGGTGCCACATGGCCTGATCGTAACGCTGAGGTTATCTCGGTTAGGCCGAGGTTATCTCCGAAAATACCGGAATCCGGGATAAGTGGATAAGAGACAAGAGTCCTAGAATGGGAGAAGACTTCAGTTTGGGTAAAGATAAGACTCTTAGAGAGTTTATCCTAATCCTACTGGGAGTCCAAGATTAGCAATAATCCTAAGTCCATTAGAGCTAGGCTTCTATTGGGACTAGGATTATGTTGGCTATAAAAGGGAGACACCCCCATGGATCTAAGGTATGTCTTTTATACTTTTGATATTATGTCTAGTGAGTTAAACACTATTGGTTATCTTTGAGAGATATTGAGTACTGACTTGATCGTCGAAGTACCCCCGGGTGAACGAACCACCGCCGAAATTTTCTCTTTCTGTTACAGGTCAGCCAGCTGCCATCTATTCTGTCAGTGCTCTCCAGCTGAATACTGAGTCAGCAGTGTGATCAGAAAATCACCCACACAAAAACACACACATTATTTCATTTTTGAGGTTTACTACTTTCGCTTTTATTTAATTTTTTTTCTAGAAACAAAAACATAAAAAATTGGAAAACACTGATTATTTTCGGTGTATCATTTCCATTTTATGCAACATTTATTTTATTTTATTTTATTTTATTTTTTCCCAAAAGTTTGCCAAACTAATTTTCGAGAACAAAATAGGGAGGACAAAAAAAATGCCTAACATGCCCAAAGCTGAAGAAACCGCAAAAGAACTGTGCTATAGGCTTGTTCATCAAAACCATCCTATACAGAGCCTTTGAACAGTTTCTGTCCAATGAGCCCTAGTTTGATTTCGTTTGAAATGTGAGTTAACTTTTTTATTATTTTAACCTAAGACTAAAAAATCTCGTTTTGGTTGAATTTTTTGACTTTTTTTTTCATTTTTTTAAGAGAAAAAATGAAATGATTATAATTTTAATATGACATTTTATCTTATTAATTTTTTAACTCATTTTATCTTTTTGTAACTATTTTAACTTTTTAACCCCTAAAACGAACATACCAAACGAGGGCTTTATACAACAAACTACCAATCTCCCACTTCTCATCGTGGATTAGCTCTTACCTTAACTAGTCTATTAAAAGATTCTTAAAACATCACAGAGGGAGAGCAACAAGCATACTTAAAGACCAGTAAAGCAACATCACAGAAATGCCAGCATAAGAAAAATATCAGTTGAAAAGCGTGCTCAACAACAACATTCTCTGAATCTCAATTCAAAATTCCAGAAATCTCAAGTGTCAAAACTGCCAACAGATATGTAGCATTTTCAATTTTTGCTTTATGTTGCTTCAAGTTGTGCTGCCCATGTCATATTTCGGGAGAGATGGTTTTCCTGTAATCCAAACGCTACTGGTTTGCAGGAGAGATCATTGTTAAAAGTTGAATTAAGTTTGAAGAAAAGAAAGAACACAACGAGCAAGTACCAAATATACACTTACATATATAGTAATACATAAAATAAATACATGATGACATTGAGATGGTCCAATGTAGACCAACTTAATTCTTGCTTTTTGTTGGTTTTCAAATTTTCCTTTTTTTTTATACACAGGATAGCGAATATGAACTTGTCATCAAGAATTAGATAAAAGGCACGAGGCACAAATTACTGTACATTTGAGAGAGGTTACCAGAAATCATCAACAGCCACGGAGGTGGATGCGTATGGCTCATCACATTTCTCCTCCTCCATCTCCAACTCTGGCTCACTGGACCCAAACTCAGCTGATTCAATGTCAGCAAGGTTCTTCAAATCAACCACCGAAAGCTCATCTAAGTGCCTCACCACCAAGTCAGCGGCTCCAAGTTCATACACAGGATGTTTGCTAGCAACAGCCACACACTTCATCTGTGCATCGTGAGCAGCCTCCACCGTCAGGTTCGAGTTTCCAAACACAATACACCGCTCAGGTATGAAATTTAGAAGCTGTGCTGCATACACAAACATCTCAGGATCGGGCTTCCCTCTGTGAACGTCCTCGGCTGCTACAATTACAGTAAAGACCTCTTTGATCCCAATATCTCCAATTGCAGTTTCAAGGGTTTTTCTTGGGCGGGTTGAAACCAACGCCATAGGTATCTTGTAATGCATCAAAACATTCACAAACTCCTGAGACCCAGATCGAAACCTATATATCCCACCTTGTAAAGCTTGGTAGATCTCCTCTCTTCTAGATGCCATTCGTCTCACCTGAGCCGGGTCTCTAGACCAGCAAAGGACTTCAGAAATAGCCTGTTCGTTCTTCATGCCTTCTATTCTACGAAGAATGAAAGCTGGAGGAGGGGATTTTCCTTCTTCCTGAGAAAGAGCTAGCCAGGCTTGCCTTTCAAGATCAGGATTGTCCTCAATTAGAACTCCTTCCCATTCAAAGATCGCACCTAACCACCCACAACCCATCCTTTCTTGTCGAAGCAAAGGGTTGTGAAGTGAAGCGTTATCGGCCTTGTTCTCCGGTGGCCACAAGCCGGGTTTTCGATCTACACCAGTATCTATCCCGTACTCGAAATCCCGGGGTATTCGCTTTTCTTCTCTATACTCATAGGCCTCCTTTGCCAATTCCATTGCTTGAGCCTTAATTGATGGAACTACCAATCGATCAACTCCCAATTTCAACGAAGAACGAGTGCGGACAACATTCCTACCAAGAAATTTTGTTACAGGGATTCGGCATACAGCAAATTGCTTTCTTCTTCTTGAGACATCCGTGAAGCAATATCCTCCACATACCGGTCGGTGCCCCAAAAGGGACGTTGCAGCAATCGATTCCACCATATTTACCAAGCAAAAACAGCTAAATCCAAACAGATACCTACCTTCAAAACCTACCCTTTATGTCAAAAAACCCTTATTGAGTGGAACAAATTCAGAATCCCCACAAAACCAACTAGACTACACCCAATATCTTCCAATCAATCCTACCCAACTGGGGATTCAAAACCCAATCTCCACAAATTCCCTTATTTGAGTCACAAGTTTTCAGAGTAATTATTGAAGTGAACCACAAAACAACCCAAACTAGGCCTAATTTAACACCTATCCAACTAGGGTTTTCACAGATATACCCACCCAATTACAACATAAATACAATCCCAAACCTAAAGACCATCTTTTTTTCTCAGAACACTGTTGAACAACAAAGGGAAAAGAATAACAAACCCTCTTTTTCCGGGAAAAAAAATCCCAACTTTATTTCATACCCACCAAAGTATCAGCTCAAAAATTTCATTCAATCCCCCAAATTAAGCCAATCACATAAACCAAAACACCAATCAAGAAGCAACAAGGCTTGAAAACCTCTAAAATGTTCAACCCAGAACAATAAACAGAATATATACAAGAAATACCCACCAAATTTCAGATAATCTAGAAGCAAGAGAGCACACCAAACAGAACAAAATCTGGAATTTGTGGGCAATTATAAAAAAGAAACTATGATGAGATGTGTATTTACAGAGAGAGAAAGAGAGAGAATAAGGAAGTGTGAAGAAGAAGAACCTGGGGTACAAGCCAACCGTTGGTTGAAGATTGGGACATCAAACTTGTAATAGGAAAGACAGAGTGCGATTGGATTCTTCTTCCTCTAATAGGATTTTATGTGGTGTATTTTTTTTTAATCTTTTATTTTATAGAAGGAGAGAGAGAGGGAAAAAAAATATAATTTTATTATATTAATATTTAATAAAATAAAAAATATATAATATTTTCGTATTGTGCAATAAACAAATACCCACTAGATTAAAGATAAATTTTATAAAATGGCTATTAGACCAGCAATGTTATATCGGACGGAATGTTGGGCAACTAAGAAATAACATATAGATAAGATGAGTGTGACTGAGATAAGATTGCTAAGGTGAATGTGTGACAAGACTAAACAAGACAGAATTAGAAATGAGTATATTCGGGAATGAGTAGGAGTAGCACCGATAGAAGATAAGTTGAGAGAGAATCGATTAAGATAGTTTGGTCATATTCAACGGAGACCAACAGAATAGTAGTGAAGAGATGCGATACTTTAACGGTATATGGAAGTGTTAGGAGACGAGGTAGGCCTAAATTAACGTTGGGTAGTATTTTAAATAGAGATATGAATCTACTTAATTTGACTAACGAAATGGCATTTGATAGGCCGCATAGAGAAGAAGGATTTATGTAACCGATTTCATTTAATGAGACTTAAAGCTTGGTTTAGTTAGAATCACTTAATTATAGAGAAAATTTAACTTAGAAAAATTTATATTGATTCAAAAAAATTTTAACTTAACTTAGAGAAATTTTGATCTTGATATAGAAAAAATTTAATTTTTACAGAAATTTTTTTCTAATTTCACATATAAATTTCAAAAAATTTCATTTATGATCACAATTTTTTTTTATCGAAAGGATCTTAGGCCAAGTTTGGAAAAACTAAATAAGTGTATTTTTTAATTTTTTATGAAATATGGGTTAGATTTAGGTTGGGTTTGAAGTGATATGTTAGAGAGGTTATGTGACTTAAATAAGATGATGTGATTTAAATAAGATAGTGATTTTTTGACATTTTAAATTTTTTTGAGGATGTCAAACTTGATCTTAATTAACAAAAAAAAATTCCTAAAAAAGAAAAAGAAAGAGGACCGCGTTCATGAACGCTTGCAGGCGAAGCCAACCGGGTACACGTGTCCGTGATGTGATGTCATTCTATCTTCTTCTTGATTGACTGCTGGTAGCTTTTTAGTAGTGCAATTTGCCCCCCGATTTAACTCAATATCACAACATTGCCACAATTTCCAGTTTGAAACTGGGTATTGCCCACAATTACCCGATAGTGATTTTGTTGACAATTCATTTTATTTTATTTTATTGAAAGTCTCGTAAATTACTATCTTAAAAAAAAATCCGCATAAAATACAAAATTAGGATGAAGAGTCGTTTGACAATTAATTTTAAAAATTTTACAAAAAAATATATAAAAAAATTAGAGAGAATATTTTAATTTTTTATTGTGATTTTTTGATTATTTTCTTTCATTCCCAAATCACCCCTAATTGTCATGTGGGATTCTCATTCTTATAAAGATTATAACACATAAGGGTGATTTGGAAAGTTGATTAAAAGTTAACTTTCTAATTTTTTTTAAATTTTTTTATCTTTTTATGTGTAAAAATATAAAAGATGATGTGATCCAAAATGAATTAAAAGCTAAAGTTGAAGCTCCTTATTGCACCTTAGGAGTGAGATAAGTGATACATTCAACAAGCGCCGATGAAGAACACAAGCAAAGTTGGAACTCGGATATTGTTTTATTTCAAGAGAAAGAAGATAGGCTGGTAAGAGGGCCCCTTCTATTGCTAAGGGAAGGGAAAAATTACTACCATTGATAATAAGGACATCTTTTACCTTATTCCTTATAATCATGTTTGATTCACAAGATTAATAATGAAGTATTAATAATCTTATTAAATTAGTGTGCTATTCACTATCCAATTGGATTAATATCCATTGGATTAATAATCTCACCCCTACCCCATTACTAATAATCCTACAAATTTGTTGGATTAATTATCCATTAGATTAATAATCCTAAATCAAAACGTTAAAACAAATATAGAATAATTGGTCCCACGAATTAATAATTTCAATCCCATACTCTAATCTACCCAATCAAACATGTCCTAATAAAATTGTCTTAGGATAATAGAAAACCAATTCACTTTCAGTAATTAAAGGTAGGTCAGGAGCCAGTAGACACGCTTAGCTTCTTCAGTTTGAGAATGAGGCTGAACCAATGCTACAAGCTTTTGAAATCCAATGAAATCTTCCTAAAGTCGATCATTACAAATGTTACGATTTATGCAAGATTAGTGATTGAGGTTCATGTAGAATTTTATGAAATATCTTAGACATCAAGGAACAAATTATTTATATAATTTCCTTATTACTAAACATCATATACATAGATTTCATATGCATTTAGGCCTTTTGGAGAAGAACTATTTTAGTCAAAAAGTCATTATAAATTATCACATTATTCTTTCTATTTTTTTTCATATTTTTTCATAAAAAAATCAAAAAATTACTAAAATAATTTTTCTCAAACAAGCCCTTAGTGAGAAAAATATATTGACAATATTTAGGGATTGTTTGGGATGATCTAAATAAGTATATTTTTTTGACTTATTAAAAAAAAGAATAATACTATATGTACTAATTAATATACTAACTAGTATACTAACAGATGATGTGGCATAATTTTAGAGATTTTAAATATTTGTAATTTGTATAATAGGTGAGATCAGTAATAATGACATAACACTAGTTGATATACTAGTGTGTACATTAATTGGTGTATGTAGCACCGCTATAAGAAAAAATATGCAAAAAAATAAAGAGATGATATGACTTAAATAAATGCACTTATTAAATTATGCCAAATAATACCTTAATTTCATATTAAACTAGTGTGTTAAAGATTGGTTACTCTGTACACTTTCAACTAATAAGTCATAAAATCTTTACATTTTATTTTCTCTTACTTTATCCCAGCTACAAAATTAATAAGTATGCAAGTCAAACTTTGATTAATATGAGTTTGATTATAATTTGATTAAGATGTCGTTTGGCATGCAAGTATTTTAGCTAAAAAGTCAAATAATTACTAAAAAATCAAAAAAACCTTTAATCTATACCAAAATATCAAAGATTCTCTACTTTTTGCATATCTTTTTACAAACAATTAAAAAATCATTTCAAACATACTAATTTTTTTTCTCATATTTTAGTCAAAAAGTCAAAAGTTACTAAAATAGTTTGTTTCTAAACGAGGCCTAATTGTTTTACTGGTGAGTGATTTGAAAATAACCTTTAATTAATGTAATATTAAAATGACATATAAGAATTCTGATCAATTAAATTTACCTTGTTAATTTAAAATGACCACAAATTGACCTAAAAAAAACAGCTCCCAAGTTTCCATCATTTCCCTTGAGGTCACCCTCTGAAATTTATCACTCAGTGCATGTACACACAAAAATTGCACCTAATCAACCACTGATCAAGTACATTAAATAAATAGCCCTATCTGGATAGCATGAATGGAAGATATAGAATGGAAACTTCATTATCATTATTCATTTGTTTATGCTATTCAAACATTTTTTAATTTTTTATGAGAAAATGATAGGAATTTTAATATTATCGGGTCATCATTATTTTTATTCACAAATAATACAAAAATGTGAGGCGAGGGATGTTGAAACTACTTGTTTGATAATGTAAATGATTTACTCATGCAAATTTTCATGTAGGAGTAGGAATACACCCCAAACGAAAGGCAAGAAATTTGAAATAAGTACTATAAGTTATGTTTGGTTTGGACTTTTTGACTAAAAAAAATACAAAAGATAAAATTGACTACATAAGTTAATAAGACAAAATATCACATCCAAATTATAATCATTATATTTTTTTTCTCACAAAATTGAAAAAATCAAAAAAAAGAAAAGAAAAGCCAAACGAGGCTAAAAAAAGGCTAAAATAGCCAAAAAGTTAAAAAATAAAACTATTTTAGCTCTTCCCAAACGAAGACATATTTATATTATTCAACTATAACCTAAATTAGGCAAGAAATTTGAAATAAATCATTTATATATTTATGTTATTCAACTATAACCTAAATTATTCAAATATCTCAAGATAGATTTCTTCTTAAAAAAATAATCTAAGCCTTTGTGAAGAAAGGAATGACTTCTCTCAAATTGGTGATATAATTGGAGGTGTAATGTTGGGGTTTAGTGGGCTCATTCCAGACTTATGATATGAATCATTTATTTTATAAGGTTTGTTATCACATAATAAATTAAATTGATTGACTAGGAAGATGGTTAAAAACCATCATTTAGTTTTTAACCTATTTTGAGTCATATTATCTTTCATATTTTTTATACGTTTTTTCAAAAAAAGTCAAAAAATCAAAAAATTAACTTTTAACCATCTTTTCAAAACAACCCATAATTAGATCAATTTGCCTTACAAAAATGGCCAGCAAGTACTTTCACCATCTATTTTTTAAAAAAGTAAATTACAAATACACCTCTTAGAATTTGCTTAAAATACGAATTACTTCCTCTAGTTTAGAAAATTATAAATACCCCATTATCATAATTTTTTATTTAACATAATTAACTAAAAAAATAAATTCCTAACTGCTTTCTTATATAATAGTAAAATTACCTGAAAAAAATTTATGATATCATTAAAAACTGTTAATTGACCTGATGATTTATTAATAAAATAGGTAATTTGTTATAAAATTATAAATTTTCAGAGGTGTGATATAATTTCCAAAATCATAGAGAATAAATCGCACTTTAAACAAATCTCAAGAAATATATTTATATTTTATCTATTTTTGAAATACATATAATTTAATCATGTAACTATCAATTTTCAATAAATTAATTTTTTTTTCCATATAAATAATTTATCCGATAAATCTTATAAAAAAATGGTTTGATCCATCCACCTCTAATAATACCTCTCTCAATATATCACCAGGTGAAGAGAATACTTATAACGGAAGCAACCATGTGTTTGCTAGCTATGTTTGAGTAATTGTCCAAACAATCGTATAACAATTTGAGTCTTGTATTAATCATGCATTGCTTGGGAGGTTAGGCCTGTAAATTACAGTGAATTTTGTGGTTGCACAAACTTTGGGTTCGTTTGGCATTTTAGCTACAAAAGATAAAATAGGCTATTTTAATCATAACAAACAAAACATCACATCCAACCCATAATCATTGAGATGTGATTGGGAGCCCGAAAATGGGAGCCCCAAATGCCCCTAATATACAAAACGTCATTTTTTTTTTTTTTTTTTTCTGCAGAAGAAGGAAGAAGACGAAGAAGAGAAGGAGGGAGAGGGGGAGGGGGAGGAAGGACTGGAGGGGGCCTAAAAAATGGAGAAGAAGGGGGCGGAGGCGACGCGATCGGCTGAGGTGACGAGTGGGACAGAGCTGACGAGGAGCGGAGGCGACGATCAGAGCAGTGACGGCGACGATCAGAGCAGAGCAGCGAGACGACGGCAACGAGCAGAGCAGCGACGGCGACGGCGACCGAGGCGACGATCTCCCTCTCCTCTCTCTTCTCTCTTTCTCCCTCTCCCTCTCTCTCTCTCTCTTTCTCTTCTTTTTCGGGGCATTCGGGGGGGTTGGATTCGGGCGGAAAATCTTTTCTCCATAATCATTACACTCTTCTCTCACAAAAAAAGTCAAAAAAATCAAAAAGTCAAAAAACTTTTCCCAAACCAAGCTTTTTAGTCCAAACTAAAATAGTCAAAAAAGTCAAAAAGTCAACCAACTTTCCAAACCAACCTTTTAGCATCTTGGGAATGCCATCCAAAGAGGAATCAAGGAAGAAGTAAAAATAAATAAAAACTTCAAAAAAAATAAAATAAAATAAAAACAGTTGGATGACACAAACGAGGGTATTGTGCATTATTTATGGTCATTATCAAATGAGACTGACCATTATTTTAATGATGGGTTTTGGATAAGATTTTGTGAAAAAGTAAACCGTTCTCCAATTTCAAAAGTTATTCCATTTCTGCTTTTTATTGTCTCTAGCTCAATTCAATATTACCTCATTGCTTCTTGTTTTGGATGACTTGCACACATTTACTTGACAGCACAAAACAATTCTTTATTGTTATTTTTTTAATAATGACAAGAACATTATTACATTATATAGACTTGAGGTGAATGAAGGGTGAACCTGGGCCACATATGCCAGAAAATACATTGCTTTGCTCCTATATACCTTGCTTATTATTGTCTTCTAATCATAGAGTTTTGGTTTGGAAATATATTATTTTAATAATTTTTTAATTTTTTATAAAAACATATATAAAAAAGTAAAGAGAATGATATGAGAATAATTTTTTAATTTTTTAACTAAAATGTATAGTTAACAAATGAGAGTTGAGTGTTGCTCAAGCAGTGTCTCTAATTTGACTCATCTCTGAGTTAGTCACTTAGATATCAGAACAAAAAGTTACTAGGGCTGAATCTTTTAAGTTTAAATGAATCGTATCTAATATTTAAAATGTGAATTTAAATATTTATCTATATGCGAATTTGCGACTTACCATTACATGAATAGTCTTACTGCATAGCAGAACCTGAGGTGACCATGTGGGGCTTTGGCTCCTATAGGATTTAACTCTGCATGCAATGCAAACCCTCACAGGTTAGGTCCTATTGTTGTCTTTCATATGCGGATAATTATTTAATAATTTTGAAATACTAATTGAATACGATGATGTATGATATTTTTAAGTGAATAAAAGCAACAGTTACAGAATAAGCACAGTTAATTTAACTATGTTAGTCAATTAACAGCGAAAGTTAGATACATTCATTCCTTTTGTACAATCTTATCAATTGGGGTCACAATGTACACATGTTGAAGATGATCAAAATGTGGGAATAAATTATTTTAATAATTTTTTATTTTCTTGGCTAAAATTTGAGATAAGAAAAATTAATTAGGATATTTTTTAATTTTTTATAAAAAGATGTACAAAAAATAAAAATAATTAATTTTTTTATATAATTTATTGACTTTTTAAATTTTTTTAAAAATAATTTTTTAACTTTTAAGTTAAAAAATAATGGCTGTGTTTGATGCAGCTTTGTAATCATAATTTCATCCCTCCGTTTGCATGCATTGTTTGGATGGAATTTTGAAAATGTGATTCTCCAATACATTTCAAAACATATTTCTCTTTTACATTTGGTTATTCTCTCTCTTTCGTGTTCTCCATTCTAAAAAGTAGAGGATTTTTTAATTTTGGGTCTACCCGGACGTCTGACTGGTCGTCCGGCTGGTTAACCGGAACAGTGTAATTTTTTATTTTTATTTTTTCACAATTGTCAATCGCTAATCGCCACTTGTTATTTGAAAAAAAAATTTATATTTATTTTTGATATTTTTTAAAAATAGAAATTATTTTTTTAGACCAAAATGACAAACTTTTTTTTTTAATTGAATGTTAAAAAGAATTTGGTTATGAGTTTTTAATAAAATTGTCAGTAAAGTTTTGAGTTGTGTGTTTGGTTATGAATTATAAGTTTTTTTAATTAAGTTTTGAAAATTCTTTTCAAAACTCATAACAAAATAACTTTTCTCATTTCATATGTCACATCAAAAATTTAAAATTTAATTCAAAATTCTTTTCAAAACTCATAACTAAACAATTTTTTTTTTCTTTAAATTATAACTCCAAAACTTATAAACTAAAAATATAATTTTACTCTCAAATTATAATTCTAAAATTCTACCCAACTCTATCAATACTTCTAAACAAGGAGGGTGCGAGACAGAACAAGGTAGCAACCACTTGGCCTCTCGCCGAGAATATCCTTTTGAAAGCTTAGGCTGAACGTCTATATAACTGAGGTTTGAAATCTTATTAATAGCTTTGGGCCAAATAATGAAAAATACAGAGGGGGAAAAAAAAGTGAGAAAAAGCGAGAAAAAAAAGTGAATATGATTTTTTGTCTTTTGAGTTTACTATGATTTTTTTTTTCTCTATTTTTTAATTCAATCAAAAATAATTTAAAATTCAAATTCTATCCTATCTTTTTTTTTTTTTTCTTTTTTTTTTTTTTTTCTATTTCTCTTTCTCCAGTATTTGAAAAGTTACTATTTTAGTAGGTTATTTTAATTTTTGACTAGGCACCGTTTGGGAAGAGCTAAACTAAGTTTTTTTGGCTATTTTAGCCAAAAAGGACAAAATATGCTATTTAGTCACAAAAAATAAAATATCACATCCAATCTATAATCATTACACTTTTTTCTCACAAAAAAAGGCCAAAAAGTCCTTTACAAACCAAGCTTTTTAGCCTAGGCTAAAATAGTCAAAAAAGTCAAAAAATCAAAAAGTCAACCCACTTCCCAAACCAACCCTAGTAGGCTAAAATTGTTGTGTTTAGGAAGATAATTGAATTTTTTTGTAGTTGGATGTGATGTTTGTGAGAGAAAATGTGGAATGATTTTGAATTTAGGCCTCGTTTGGGAACCATCATTTTTAGCCAAAAAGTCAAAAAGTTACTAAATTAGCCAAAAAGCCAACAACTCATACCAAAAAGTCAAAGATTCTCTTTTCTCTCTACTTTTTGCACATCTTTTCGTAAAAAGCCAAAAAGTCATCCCAAACATACCAGTTTGTTTTAGCTCATATTTTAGCCAAATAGCCAAAAAGTTACTAAATTAGCCTGTTCCCAAATATAACTTTTAATCTATTTTAACCGGATTTGGGGTGACTGTTGTGCACCCCGCACAACAACCATTGTTGTGCACTCAAATGGGCTCATTTCGAGACCCATTTCGATGATCTGAACTGTTCACATTTTAGAATATATCAATTAGAATATACCTGTAAAAAATTAAGTTAATCAGATATCATTTGCCCTTTCATCTACTCAACCAAAAATAATTTAAAATTCAAATTCTATCCTATCTTTTATTATTTTTTATTTCTATTTCTCTCTTCAGTGTTTGGAAAGTTGCTATTTTAGTAGGCTATTTTAGTTTTTGAATATTTTAGTAGGCTAAAATTTTTGTATTTAGGAAGATGATTGGATTTTTTTGTAGTTAGATGTGATGTTTGTGAGAGAAAAAGTATGAATTTAATGTGGCCTTTGGTCTATTTTAACCGGATTTGGGATGGTTGCTGTGCACCCCACACAACAGCCACTGTTGTGCACTCAAATGGGCTCATTTTGAGGTCCATTTCGATAATCCGAACCGTTCACATTTTAGAATATATCAAGCAAAATATACATGCAAAAAATCAAGTTAATCGGATATCATTTACCCTTTCATCTACTCACATTTGTATTCATTTTAATATTTTAAATCAAATTGTTATTTATTTTTGTAGACACAAATGTGAGTGGATGAAAGGGTAAGCGATATCCGATTAATTTAATTTTTTATAAATATGTTCTACTTGATATATTCTAAAATGCAAACGATTCGAATTATCAAATGGACCGAAAATGAACCCATTTGAATGCATAATAGTGGTTGCTGTGCGAAGTGCACAGCAGCCCCCCTAAATCCATTTTAACCAGGCTAAAATTTTTCTTACCAAACACCCCCTAAATCTTTTAACCAAACATACTTTAGGTGATATTGAGGGTTGCACATGAAATTGATTTAATTGGGTTAGATACAGAGTTTGGTCGCATTTTGTGTGTTTTTTGGACTTGGTAAAACTTGGTCCCTCCTGTGAGCAGGTAATTCCAACTCAAAGTGAGCCCCACTTGGATTGGTATTGCGTAGATGATTCGTGTTCGATTTTTCGTCTATTGTGTTCTCTAATTCTTTCTAGAAGATCAGACCACAGCGAGAAGATCAGACCACTGCGAGATATTATTACTTCCCCTGCAAAAATACCAGAGGACGGTGCGAGTCCAAGTGGACCATGCTTTCAAGGTCCACTTGCTGTCACTTGCTGTTGGCAGCGTGTTTGAATTTTCATTGTATAAATATATAATATATATATATTTATACACAACAATATTAGATAGTTTAAAATTTTGCGACTTAAATGACTCAAATCATTCAAAACAATATCGTTTTGAATGTAAATAAGTGTAAAACGACATCGTTTTAATAAATTTGAGCCATTTGAGCCACAAAATTTTGAACTACCAAACATTTTCCATTCATATATGATGTGCAATTTTTTTAAAAATAAATTTAAGTGCAAAGTTATTTTATTTTATTTCGCAAATGAAATACGAATGTGATATAAAAGATACATATTGAATGATCAAAATTCATTTTATACATAAATCTCACAATATTCAAGTTAAATTAAAACCACGTATTTTCATTCCAAGTAGAATTTTGAGAATTTTTTTTAATAAGGTTAGTGAATTTTATTTGAAATATTAAATTTTTATTGAAAAAATGATATATAAGTTCACTTTTTAAACTCACTTTTCAGACTTAATAATGTGTCAAGAAGATTATTAGTTTAGAAAGTCAGTTTAATTTTTGAATTTAAATGGCAATACTCTTTTTATTATTAATTGTAGGAGTATACCACATTTGCAAGTTCTTTTTTTGTTTCTTTCCTATGGATGACTTGCTCCTAGAATCAGTTCCCTGATTTTTTTATTTTTTTAAAAATATTTTTTTGGTCATTGGACTTTAAAACCTTTTATTTTTGGATTGATTTGAAAATTTGTTGTTTTGTTTTTTGTTGGGCTTTTCTGGATTTGAACGAGTTTGGGCTTACAAGCTGTCGACCGAAGTTCAAACCCATCATGGTGTTTACTCAAAGATCATGTTCATTTCCGTATTTCCATAGCACGGTTAAATGAATCAAGCGCTTTCAAAATGACTTCTATTTAGGGGTTATTTGAAATAATCTAAATAAATATATTTTTATTTTTTATAAAAATAAGTATCAAGTAATAAAGAGATGACGTGACTTAAACAATGAGTAATGTAATTTAAATAAGATAAAAGGATGTGCTAAAATAGGAGATGCCTCCATTAAAAATTTATTTGAGATTAATTTATTATATAAATAAAATAAGCTCGATCATAATTTATTTTAAATTCGTTAAATTTTCAAATCAAGTTTTAACAATTTATTACTTGACTTAAAAAGTTTATATACACTATAAAAAAATCAAATTATTCGAACTCAGTTCGTTAAAAACTCGCTTGAGACTGAATCGTTATGTAAACAAGCCAAATTTAAAAATATTTTAAAACTTATTAGGTTTTCAAGCCAAACTATTTGTATCATTTTTAGCAAAATTGCCACGTGACAATTCCTCAATATATTTAATGTCACATTGTGATGGATGATGAAGAGTCCAAGGATTTTTTAAGGAAATCCACCAATTTAAAATGGCAGATGAGCAAAGGGATTATTTTATAAAAAATGGTTTAGACCACTAAAAGAGTATTAATTTGTCATTTTCCTCTTTATATTTTGTCTTTTTCTTTTATTTTGTATTTTTTTTTTAAATGGATGCCAGCTCAATAAAACTGCATTTAGAGCAGTTCTACTAATGGTCTCAATTTGTTATTTTATTGGACACTCGGGCCAAAAGTTTAATTTTGAATTTTTATTGCTCAAAGATCCATGCTCAGAATTATTTTGTCATAAGGACATACTTTTTTGCAATGACCAAACTACCCTATATATATATATATATATGGGTAAATTACACTTACACTTCCTGAGGTTTGAGTTTAATCGATATCACCCCCTAACGTTTGGGAAATTACACTAATTCCCATGTCATTGTAATTATTTAAACGAAATGAAAATATTGAACTCATACACTCTTTTTTTTTTTTTTTTGCTTTACTTTCTCTTTTTTTCCCCTTTCCTTTATTTTTTTTTTAAAATGTAATTTTCTTTGTTTTTCTACTAAGAGTTGTTATCTTTTATATAAGTAGGGGGTTTGTAAAATAAGACTATTAACCACATGAATGAGAATGTAATTTTCAAAATATCAAGGGGTGAGTTGTAATTAGACCTTGTGGTGTCAATGTAATTTACCCCATATATATTGTTTCCAGATGAAAACCATGAGCAAGGATCCTCTAGAGTGAAATTTTCCTAAAGTTTCCTAGAGTACTACATTGTGTGGTTGAGATTTACTGGTAAGTCACATCAGAAAAATTGATGTGACTTGCCAGTAAATCTCAACCACACAATGTAGCACTCTAGGAAACTTTAGAGAAAAATCACTCTAAAGGATCCCAATTCGAAAACCATAGTCACTCTCAAACTAGCGCCTCTCTCTCTCTCTCTCTCATTTTCTGCAGCGCCTCTCCACTTCTTTACCACCGCATCCGCTACTCCATCACTCTACCACTTCCTGAGTTCAACCACCACGACTCTACTACCACACCATTTCTCTCCCATCTGCATGTTGTTGCCACGATGACCGTGGCAGAATCGCTCTTTTCTCTTTCTCCATACTGTCGCCTCATCATCCGCCACCGGCGACCAGCACTGCCACCACCTTCTCTTTTGCCACCAACGACCAGCACGGCCGTTACTACCTCGGTTTCTCCGTCGCCTTCGACGCTGTGGCGTACATAAGCATGAGAGAAGCATACAAAAGAATTTTGACGGCCTCAACTACTTCGTGGAGAAGTAGAGTTATAGTCTCTCTCTCATATCTGACTTCGTGGAGAAGTAGAGTTGTGGTCTCCGTCGCACCTGTTTGATCAACAGATTCGATGATCGAAAACATGAAAAATCCCCCAACTTCAAATGCCCTGGCGGCGTAGCTGAACCCTCCATCAATGGCATTAGTGTCTTGCTGACGATCCTCATACTTCCGGAACTCACTGACAACGGCTCAAGATTGTGATTTCCTTCTTTTTCTTTTTCTTCTTATTCTTATTCTTCTCTCTCTCACTCTCTATATATATACATATATATTTCATAGATACAACCGCACATAGATTTGGCTCTTTAAGACCTTTGGGTTTTGATTTTCCAGATCTAGGTTCCAGATCTAGATCTTGGTATGGAAAGAAGACATTGGTTGGAGATACAAACAGAGTGTTAGCATGGATCTATTGATTCTCTATTTGAATTTGTAATTAATTAATTAATTTTTTTTTTGTTATTAGATCTGTTGATTCTCTATTTGAATTTGTAATTATTTTATTTTATTTTTTTGTTATTGTGTTGAACATATGTAGATCTTCGACAGATATAGAAGAGAAAAGAGATAGACAGATAAACAAATAAGAGACATATAGACAGATAGTGCTGTTGTTTTAATTTTCTTTGGTTGGTTATGATTTTGGATCGATTTGATCTTGTTATGTACACAAATCTGTTTGTTTTTATTTTTTTTATTTTTGATGTTGATGATGATGAACAGATAGGATTTAGTGATGATGTTGTTGATGAACTGTGTGTGCTGTTTTCTGATCACACTGCCAAACAAGTACTCAGCTGGAGAACACTGGCAAAATAGATTGCGCCCAAATGACCTGTCACAGAAAGAAAAAGACTTCGGCGATGGTTTGTCCACCCGGAGCACTCCGACGAACAAGTCAGTTATCTCTCAAAGATAGCAAAAGTGCTTAACTCACTATTCAGAATACAAAAAACGTACCTTAAACCCATGAGAGTGCCTTATTTTTATAACCAACACTGACCTGATCCCTGTAGAAGCCTAGCTTCAATGGGCTCTGGCTCAATGCATAACCAGGACTCTCAAATAGATAAAGATAAACTCCCTATGAACTTTATTCTTATCTAGGTTGAAGTCCTCACTCACTCAAGGACTCTTGTAACTTATCCGCTCATCTCGGATTTCGGTATCTCCGCAGATAACCTCGGCCTAGCCGAGATTACTTCGGCGTCAAGTCAAGGACACGTGACACCTCGACTGGCACTTCGGTGCCACCTTGGACACGTGTTGTTATCCAAAAAATGTCCCCACAACTGCCCCCTAGGTTCTATTACCTCGGCATTCTGAGGTGATGTAACCTATATCATTTGAACCCATAGCACATCTACTAAACTTGCTCTATTATTCATTACCGAGATTATCACACATCGGCTTCCATATGATAAACACTTTAGTGTGTTTGTATCAATGCTTTAGAATCAATAACTAAGTTTGTTCAAAGCTTATTTAGCCGAGATCATCCTCCTAGCCGAGGTCTTTGCTTCATTAAACCAAGAACTCCAAGAGTTTTCATACGCGTATGAGCTGTCACGCACAGTAATTCAACCGTTTTTGCCACGCGTCTCTTCCCCATTGAACCGTATCTGACACACGCCATCAAGTTGCGTCGCTTCTGCGTGCGCCGCCTGACAAGCACGTCGTCCAAGGCACATTCAATACCATTTTTCCGCCTCTTCCGTGTTTTGACAAAAACCCTTTCCCTCTTTCCGTCTTTTCACTTCACATCATTGATTTTGCACAAGTTTTCTCTCTCTAAGTTTCTTTCTCCCAAATCGCCATTATCGTCTTCTCAAAGCTCTTTGCAACTACTCCGTTTGTCTTCTCCGGCGAAACACTCACCGTCTTGCTACTCATTTCACTGTAGTTTCAACTTCGGCGTATACTACTCCGGCGTCACTCCCTCCGGTAAGTCACTGTTTCCTTTCATTTCAATTTCTTGTTTCATTTCAAACTATTATGCTCGTATACTGACATTGCAAATCTGTGCATGTTCTTAAATAACTACTTGTGTGTTGAATTCTACTATTCGACATCTATTTCATGATTCCGTTTTTGTACCATCTGTTGCTGAATATACACACTACTCACATACTTGTTTATTTTGCCATTGACCTTAGCCTCACACTTTTGTACACACTTTGTCATTTCAATTTCTACTCCGACGTCACTCCCTCCGGTAAGTCACTGTTTCCCTTCATTTCAATTTCTTGTTTCATTTCAAACTATTATGCTCGTATACCGCCATTGCAAATCTGCGCATGTTCTTAAATAACTACTTGTGTGTTGAATTCTACTATTCGTCATCTATTTCATGATTCCGTTTTTGTACCATCTGTTGCTGAATATACACACTACTCACATACTTGTTTATTTTGCCATTGACCTTGGCCTCACACTTTTGTACACACTTTGTCACTGTGTTCTTAATAGTTCATCACTATTCTTGACTCTGAATCATGTTTTTTGCCCTGTTTTCTTGTTATCTTTTCTAGATTCTTGCTTCCAATTCTTGTTTCCATAGTCTTAGGTTTGGGACTTGTTTTAGAACTTACAGATTTTAGGAAAAATTGAAACAAATTCCCTTTAGATCTTCAAAAACCCTTGCCCCAGCATATGTTTAGGTTTTGCCGAGGTCTTTTAAACCCTAACAAACCACTCCTTTTTGCAATCCAACACCTTCCCCTTTAGTCGACATCATGGGCATGTGGAAGTGGAGGGTAGACACCCCAACTAGGCTAGAATATTTCAGACAGGAGTTCGCCATCCCTACCGACGTTCATCTTAGGTTGGCTGGGGAGGAGGACTACATCATGCCTACAAACGACTCCATGCCCTTCCCAGTGGTAGCCTTCATAGAATGTGGACTTAAGTTCCCTCTTGACATCCTTTTCTGAGAGGTCCTTCATTACTACAAATTGAACCCAATGCAGCTTGCCATTAACTCTTACCGAGTTATCAATGGCATAATTGCCTTAGCCAAAAAAGAGAATGCTAGGGTTACCCTTGCCGACATCCAATACTGTTACACCATGTGCGGCTTGAAGTCGGAAAATGGCTATATCTACTACCTTAAACCGAGATCCACGGAATACAAACTTGTCGCCGACCTCCCATACTCAAACAAGGGTGCTGGAAACGATTACTTCATCATCTCGGGCAACTGGGAGTTCCCACCAGATGATGACCTTCACCTCTATCCCCTAAGCTGAATAGTTTTCAGAGAGGGAGATGGTAAGAACCAAGTGTCACTTTTACTCACTTTCAAGTCTTTCTTACTTTGATGTTTTTGTATGTTCTAAAGTCTGTATGTTTTATTTTGCAGTTCTTCCTCAACCTCCAAAGGACTTCCGCAAAAACTTTTATCCCAGCAAGGATTTTAAGAGGCTGTTAGGTCTGCCAGTTAACCAGCAAAAAGCCTCTTTGCTGCTCAACTACATCCTAACGTACAAATCTGTACTTCCCGACGTCCCAAGAAAAATCAAGTCTCCTCCTTCAGCAATAACTCCCCAAGCTGAATCATCCAGGCCTGACCAAGGATAAACATCTGGTCCTATGGAGCAACGATCAACCTCTGCTCCACAACTAATCCCACACTCTCAACGCCAACACCGACGTCGAACTCCACTGCTTGCACCAGCAAGCAGAACTTGAAGCCGACGACGCCGGAGTGCCGAGGGGTCCTCATACGATCCAGCCAACCCCCCAACTGCACTTCCAGCGATCCATTTCAACACTAAGGTCATCGTTGTCATAGACGTCGACGAGATGGGTCATAAAAAGGTTGTAGCAGATGACCTTTTAGCCGACATCCCAACATTGTCACCATACAATCTTCACCATCGCAATCCCAGCAAAAACCAAAGCAAAAAAGGCTGAAAAAAGCCCAAGCTAAGGCAACGGTAACTCAGATTGACACTGAGGACACCTTGCCAATTTCAAAACTGACCGAGGGCGAGAAGACCTCCTCCGCCGCCGAGAAGAGGCCTACCGAGGTTGAACCATCCGAATCTACTAAGTCAAAGAGGCTGAGGTCAGACTCTGCGGCCACCTCGGGTTCTCTCAAATCTGATGCCCCCTGGGCCCCCTCAATCACAATTGAGGACAAGCCAGTCAGAGCTGGTGACAACACCGATGACATCGAAGTCGGCGTTGCTCTCTCTACTGCCTTGCCCCTTCTCAAAGACCTCGACCGCAACGTTGAGGTCAGCGAATATGAAAATTCGCTTTGATGTTGTAGCACTTCATAAAAGTAAGCCCCTAACACTTAATATCCTCCATACTCTGTTTTTCCATACTTAGAGTTTTATTAACTTTTGTTTTGTCCATTTCTTCTAGGCAATCCAGCACGCCCACTCCTTCGCGATGCAGGCTTTCGACATCAAGAAGGAGTTGGTCAACAAGACCAAGGAGGCTGCTAGTTTGTTGAAGACCGTTAATAGAGTCGAGGCCAAGATGAAGACACTGATAGATCAGGCCAAGGCAGCAAAATAGGCCCAAGACGAGGCCGAAAATAAGGCAGGAGCTGCTGAGGCCGTCGCTAAGGTCCTTGAATCTGAGAAGAAAGAGGCCGAAGCAAAGACCGCTAAAGCCCAAGCCGAGCTCATTGCTACCTTGGCCACAAAGGACGCTGAGATCAAGGCGACGGATGAGAAAGCATACGCCGAGGGGGCAGCCAACGTCCGTGAGGACTACAAGAAGTAAGTAAAACAGACATGCAACAAAGATTTCACCCTTGGTTGGATGGCTGCTTTAAAAGAGTTGGTTGTCCCCAAGGACTCACCTCTCCGAGAAAATAATCGCATCGTCCTGCCATTCCCACCCACTCCAAGCCAATCCGAGGATGAGGTTGAGTCCGAGAAGGAGGTCGAGGCCGACAAGTCTGAGAAGGCTAAAGCTGTTGGGGCGAAGTCCCTAACTCTGAATGAGAAATTTTTAGACTTGACTCAGGATGAGGGGGATGAGGCAGAAAACTACCTTTGAGGCTGAGGTCAAGGCTGCCAACAAAAGCATTGATGATAAACTTCGCCAGATCGATGCTAAGGTAGAGGTTGACAAAAGTGCAACACCTCCAGCCGACGAAGCTAATCCTAATGCTTAGGATATTTCTGCTTTCCTTTGTATTTTTTCCTTTGTCTTTAAACAATGTTAGCTCTGTGTTTGGCCGATGTGCCACTTTTGTAATCTGAACAAGTAGTCTCTTTCTAGGCCAAAGTGCCTTTTTGAATGCAAGTTTTCTTTTTTGACTAAGTGTTTGAATGCTTGTCTTTCCTTTACTTCCTTGTTTTAGAATATTTTCCATGTCTTCAAAGTACACCTTAGCTGTGTAATCTCCTCGGGGTAAAAATACTTCGAATATATCTATCGAATGTTTATCTCAGCCTTGTCTTAACACTTGAAAAACATTGTAAAAAAGTTTTCAGCTATCAAGACTTCTGTTTTCCATTATTTTCCAAGTCTTAACAACATGGTAATCTTGGTATGTCCGTAGGTACTTCTTTCAACATAACCTTGGCTTAACTTCAACTTGTAAATTGTTCTTAAAATTTCAACAAGTGTTAAACCAATTTTCTTTCAACATAATCTCGGCTTAATTTCAACTTGTAAAATTTTCTTAAAATTTCAACAAGTATTAAACCAATTTTCTTTAAACATAATCTCGGCTTAACTTCAACTTGTAAATTTTTCCTAAAATTTCAACAAGTGTTAAACTAACTTTAGCTTGTAAATTCCAACTTCCAAGCATTTTATTCTCCAACTCTCTGCCCTCTAATGTGAACTTAAGTTTCACTTATGTTTATATTAAGTATGGACCTATGATCTTGTCGCCGAGATCTGATTTGAACAGAGATTGGCCGAGGTTATCAACCTTGGTCTCTGTTAATCTAACTGATATATACTTAGTGCCATTCAAAGTTTTAATTCTGCCGATATAGCAAATCTAGGTGAATCCAACTTAGTTCAACTTTATTATATGCAAGTATAATTCAACTCTGTCATATAATAAGTCTAAGTTATTCGTCATGTTTCAATTAGAAACATCGCCAACTTAGTTCAACTCTATTATATGCAAATATAATTCAACTCTGCCATATAATAAGTCTAAGTTATTCGTCGTGTTTCAATCAGAAACATCGCCGACTTAGTTCAACTATATTATTTGCAAGTATAATTCAACTCTGCCATATAATAAGTCTAAGTAATTCATCATATTTCAATCAGAAATATCGTTAACTTAGTTCAACTCTATTATATGCAAGTATAATTCAATTCTGCCATATAATAAGTCTAAGTTATTCGTCATGTTTCAATCAGAAACATCGCTACGTGACTGGTCAATCCTTTTACACAAGTTTGAAATAAAAAATCGAGCTAAAATTTTATTAATTTACTTTGGCTAAAATCAGAAAAACTTAAGAACAAAAGGAAATCTTAATGATAGGAAAACTTCAAGTTGCAAGTATTCCAAGGTCTTGGCAACTCTTTGCCTTCACTGTCTTCAAGCCGATATGCCCCATTGCCCAGGACCGAGATAATTCTATAAGGTCCTTCCCAATTTGGGCCAAGCTTGCCCTCTCTGGGATCCTTCTTGTTGCCGACGACTTTTCTCAGGACAAGGTCCCCAACTTGAAACTCTCGTGGGTTGACCTTTTTGTTATAAGCCTTAGCAAGCTGCTGCTGGTATGCCCCTAGTTGAATTGCTGCTTTCTTTCTTTTTTCTTCCAAAAAATCCAGATCTCGGGCTAAAAATGCATTGTTAGTCCAATTTTCTACTCCATGGGTTCTGATCCCTAGGATGCCGACCTCCAGTGAGATTATTGTCTCTGTGCCAAAAGCCATGGAAAATGGGGATTCTTCAGCTGATCTTCTCAGCGTAGTCTGATATGCCCAGAGTACACTGGGCAACTCATCCACCCACTTTCCCTTTGTTGTTTCCAGCCTCTTCTTGATACCATCCAAGATAACTTTGTTGAATGCTTCTGCTTGTCCATTGCTTTGAGGGAAGCTTGGAGTAGAGTAATAATTCTTGATCTTGTACTTTGTATAGAAGCTCTTGATTAGCTTACTGTCAAACTGTGTACCATTGTCTACTATTATTGCCCTTGGGATCCCAAACCTGGTGATAATGTTCTTCCATATGAAGTTCTTTTCATCAATGTCTTGAATCTTTGCAAGGGGTTCAGCTTCAACCCACTTGGTGAAATAATCTATTGCCACTAGCAGGAACTTCTTTTGTCCAGTTAGTTGAGGTAGTTGTCCAACAACATCCATGCCCCATTGGGCAAATGGCCAAGGGCTAGACACTGGGTTCAAATCGGCTGCTGGTTGGTGTATCAAAGGTACAAACCTCCGACATTTCTCACACTTTCTGACATAGGCTTCAGCATCTTTCTACATATAGAGCCACCAGTACTCCTGAGTAATGGCCCTATGAGCAAGTGTCCTGCCCCAATGTGGCTTCCGCATACTCTTTCATGTATCTCATACAAGAAGTCTTCAACTTGTGAATGATGCATACACCTCAAAAGGGGACCAGTAAAAGATCTTCTATAGAGATGCCCCTCTGCTGTCAGACTGAATCTTGCCGACTTTAGTCTAATCTTGTGTGCGTCTTTATGATCATCTGGTAGTTTCCCCTATTTAAGGAATACTATTATTTCATCCATCCAGCTTGGTCTCATCTCTGCACACATTACTTCATGCTCTGTGTTCAGTGGTTCTACACTTGGACCTGATAAGTAGTCAACCATTATTGTCCTTGTCTCTCCTGGTTTTATTGCACTAGCCAGGTTAGCCAAGGCATCAATATGGCTATTGTCATCTCGACTAACTTGCTGTAGTCAGCAATTTTCAAACAATGGTATCAGTCTGCCCACCTCCTTTACATAGGCCACCATCCTTTCATCTCGGACAGCGTGTTCGCCTGTTGCCTGGTTGACGATAAATTGGAAGTCACAGAAGACCATTACCTCGTCGACTTCCATTGCTGCTGCCAACTTTAATTCTGCTATCAGTGCCTCATACTTTGCGTTATTGTTTGAGGCCTTAAACCCCAAATGAATGGATTGTTTCAGCATCTGTCTATCCGGCGATACTAGCACTACTCCTGCCCCCGCTCCTTGTCGGTTTGAACTTTCGTTAACAAACAGTCGGAAGGAGTCGCCGACATAAATACTGCAGGTCCTGAGTTTCTCTTCATTTCTCTATTTGGCTATCCCCAACTGGGTTTCTCCTTGTTCACCTTGGCTCAACGGAGCCCGATATATGATGGCGCCCGGTGTGAACTCGGCCACGAAGTTAGCCTACACTTGGCCTTTGATTGCTATTTTCTATCTAAATTCCAGGTCATATTGGCCTAACACCACTGCCCATCTGGCTATCCTGCCTGTTAGATCCCCTTGCTGTAACAGGGACTTCAGAGGGTGCTCAGTTAACTCCACAATCTTGTGGGCTTGAAAGTAATGATTCAGCTTCTTAGAGGCCATTACCAAAGCTAGTGTTAGCTTTTCCAAAGGTAGATATCTGGTCTCTGCATCTACTAGGGTTTTGCTCACGTAGTAAACTGCCCTCTGTTCTCCCTTATCCTCCTTGATTATTACTGCACTAACTGCATGCTCTGAGATCGCCAAGTATAAGAATAGCTTCTCTCCAGGTACTGGATTTGAGAAAACTGGAGCTGTAGTCAAGTACTTCTTCAAGCCAGCAAAGGCGACTTCGCACTCCTCTGTCCATAAGAAATCTATGGCTTTCTTTACTAGACTGAAGAAAAGTTTGCATTTATCAGAACTTCTGCTTATGAATCTGTTTAGGGCTGTAGCCTTTCCAGTCAACATCTGCACTTGTTTTGCCGACATTGGGCTCTCTAACTTTAGAATGGCCTCGATTTGATCCGGGCTTGCCTCAATGCCCTTTCTGGTGACCAAGTATCCCGGGAATTTTCCTGATCCAACTCCAAATGCACACTTTGATGCATTGAGTCGGAGCCGAAATTTCCTTAGGATGTCAAAGACTATTTTCAGGTCGGCCAGATGATCTTCAGGTTCCTTGGTCTTCACAACCATGTCATCAATGTATATCTCCACTGTTTTGCTTATTAGATGCCTAAACATCTTAGTCACCAATCTTTGGTAAGTTGCTCCTGCATTTTTCAATCCAAAAGGCATTATTCTGTAACAATACAGCCCTTTTGGGGTGATAAATGCGGTCTTGTCCTCATCTGAAGGGTACATGGCTATCTGATGATACCCTCTGTAAGCGTCCAAGAAGCTCATCTTTCCATGCCCTGAAGTGGCATCCACCAATTGGTCAATCTTGGGTAGTAGGAAACTGTCTTTGGGACAAGCCTTGTTCAAGCTGGTGTTGTCACGACCCTAACCCGCCCCCGTGGGTTAAGGACGTAACCGGCCAGTAATCATGAGATTACCTACGGCCTCAAACTGATCTAAACGTATTTTAGCAGAGTTAATGGGGGCCAAGCGGAAGTAAAAATTTAAAACTTTGTCCATAGAGCCATGCTTATATGCACCTCAAACAACCATACTCAGATACGTTAATAACCCACATTAAAAGTACTGTATCGCAAGGTTCGTCACAAACAGGATCATACAAAACGAGTCAACCTATGACAGACTATATACAGACATACACAAGGCCCTTGCCAACCAGACAAAATATAAGTACATGATAGAAGGGCAAGGACGGTCTCATGCGTGAGACACGAGGCTGACTCTCCAAAACTCATGTTGTTCCTGGCAGACTTCACTGGGGCTGGGTTTGCGCTTCTCTTAGCTCACCTACAAACACATGAATGAGCGTGAGCGATAGCCCAGTGAATAATATCAAATACAAAATATACATAACAAGGTAGATCATCGTGTTCCAAACGGCCTTGGGCCCAATTCATAATTTTAATAGGTACATATAACTATACGAAGTTCCAAACATTCTGGCCCTTGGCCCCTTTTGATTTCCATTCGTATCAAAACGGCCTTTGGCCCATTCTTTCATGTCAAAACGGCCTTTGGCCCATTCGTTTATGTCAAAACGGCCTTTGGCCCATTCATTCATGTCAAAACGGCCTTTGGCCCATTCATTCATGTCAAAACGGCCTTTGGCCCATTCATTGATTTCAAGACGGCCTTTGGCCTACTCATCCATTTCAAAACGGCCTTTGGCCCACTCATTCATGTCAGAACGGCCTTTGGCCCATTCATTCCCGTCAAAACGGCCTTTGGCCCACTCATTCATGTCAGAACGGCCTTCGGCCCATACATTCGTAGCAAAACGACCTTTGGTCCATTCATGCGTAACAAAACGACCTTGGGTCCATTTATGTTTATCGAAACGACCTTGGGTCCATTTATGCTCATCAAAACAACCTTTGGTCCATTTATGCATTCATATCCGACTTACGTCCACAATCCCAATTAGCAATTCGTAAGCTTATAAGGGAATAAATAATTGGACATTTAGAGGCATTCATATATCGATATTACTCACAGTGATCGGCTTGTGGATTTGCCCTGGAGCTCGACCCTACACATTTCATGAACACAAGAGGGTCATTAACAGTTCAGTCCGTTCTTTAATTCACATATTCCTCTTTAGGCTTTATTATCATCTCATTAACTCATTTACAATGCTTAACATATGCCTAAGAGTGCTTGCAAGTGAAAGAGAACGGAAAACAGAACACAAAATGCAAAAACAGGATTTCAGAAAATGGGGTCCCCGCTCGAGCGTGGACTTCCCCGCTCGAGCGGACCCTTAGGTCTGCAAAAGTGCTGGTTGCCTTCAATTCCAGCTCGAGCGTGAACTCGACCGCTCGAGCGGACTGCCTGCCTACATAGCTCCCCGCTCGAGCGTCAACTTCCCCGCTCGAGCGGGAACCATGTCTGCAGAAAATGCTGGGAGCTCGATTTCTCCGCTCGAGCGGCACTTCCCCTGCTCGAGCAGACGTCGAAAATTCTGGGTTTTCCAAAACACTCCCTTGAGTTCAAACTCGACATTCAGCCAATTTTTCTTGCATACTAAGGCTCCAATCTCACATATATTCATGCTAACATGGTTCTCTTGCAAGATTATATCATCATGAAGTTCAATTTCTTGATTTACCTACATGCATGTCTCAAAACATGACAAACTCCTCACCAATATAATAAATTCATGCCTTTAAGCTCATCTCTTTAATTATTCAAACATGCAAGACCATCTTGACTTCATTTCCATTTCAAAGATGCAAATGGTGCCAAAACTCAACAAAATCAAGCTTGCATGCATGATCAAACTTCAATTCTTGCTTAATTGTCATGATACATGCTAGATTATGCAATTCTTCAACAATTATATACATGCATGCCTTCATTGACTATCAATTGAACACAAACAACTCCATTTCCTTAACATCAAGCTAACTCATGTTCTTGATCATCAAACACACTTGAATCTACACATTGACAACAAGAATCCATGAGTTCACTTACCTAGAAGCTTTGATCTTTCAGGCTCTAGACAATTCTTGAGCTAAATCTCTAAAATTTCCAAGCTCCAAGCTAAAATGCACAATTCTCCCCCTTTTCTCTTACTATGGCCGGCCGCTCTCTCCCTCTCAATTCCAACTCAGATTTTGAGTTTTTGAGAGCCAAAGGAGGGTGTAGTGTTAATATACAACAAGCCCCACTAACAAACATTTTTAATATGAAATAATAGGGCACTTAATTTATCAATTTAATCAGTTTAAATTGACCAAAATCAATTTTCAATTAAATCTCACTGTAGGCTCTAAAAATTATGCTAATCTCAATGGTGTAATCGATTTCGGGTTCTGTGGCCGATAAGGCCCTTGATTTAATTCCCGAAGCGGATTATTCAAACAGATATTTCTACGGTGAACAGATACAAATTCAAGATCACATATTATCACATAATGGCACACAAAATCATGCTAAACACATAACCATAAACAAATTAAGGATCAATTTAACATAATAGAACAGGGGTATCACAGTCTTCCCTCCTTTAGGAAGTTTGGTCCTCCAAACTTAAGTTACCTTCGTCGGGAAACAAATGTGGATAGCGTAATCGCATTTCCTCTTCTTTTTCCCACGTGGCATCCGTCCCATAGTGCTCTTTCCATTCCACTTTCACCATTGGAATGGACTTGTTTCTCAATTCTTTCACTTGTCGGTCGATAATTCTTTCTGGCCATTCCGCATATTCCATATTTTCATCAATAGCAACCCGGTGATAATCAATCACATGGAACGGGTCTCAGAGGTAACCTCTCAACATCGACACGTGAAATACATTGTGGATTTGTTCAAATCCTGGTGGCAAAGCAACTCTATAAGCAACTGGACCAAGTCTCTCCAGAATCTGGAACGGCCCGATGTAACGGGGCGACAACTTGCCCTTTTTCCCAATTCTGACTTGGCCTTTCATCGGAGAAACACGGATGAACACATGGTCACCAACCTCATACTCAAGAGGTCTCCTCCGAACGTCTGCATAATTCTTTTGTCGATCCTGAGCTGTTTTGAGCCTTTGGCGAATAGTCTTGATTTTCTCAGAAGTGTCTTGCACAATTTCCGGCCCAAGCAAAGCTCTATCCCCGACCTCTGTCCAACAAATAGGTGATCTACACCTCCTACCATACAAAGCCTTGTATGGTGCCATACCGATGCTGGAGTGGAAGCTGTTATTATAGGCAAATTCTGCAAGCGGCAAATAATCTTCCCAACTCCCCTGAAAATCCAGAGCACACATGCGAAGCATATCTTCCAAAGTTCGTATCGTTCTTTCTGACTGCCCATCTGTCTGTAGGTGGAATGCAGTACTGAACCTTAGTTCTGTTCCCATAGCTTCCTGCAAACTCTTCCACAACCTAGATACAAATTTCGGATCTCTATCCGATACAATAGACACTGGAACTCCGTGTAAACGGACAATCTCATCAACATAAATGGTTGCCAATCTATAAGCGGTAAATGTAGTTTTGACAGGCAGAAAATGTGTGGATTTAGTTAGTCTATCAACTATGACCCAAACAGAATCCATACCTTGTGAAGTCCGAGGTAGGCCAACAATGAAATCCATAGTCACATGTTCCCACTTCCATTCAGGAATAGGGAGAGGTTGAAGTAGACCCCCTGGTTTCTGATGTTCAGCTTTAACTTGCTGACACTGAAGGCACTTGGACACGTATTCCGCAATTTCTCTCTTCATTTTAGGCCACCAATAGGTTTGTTTCAAATCGCGATACATTTTATTGTTACCCGGATGCATAGCAAAAACAGATCTGTGGGCTTCATCTAAAACTCTCTTCTTTAGTTCCGGGATATCAGGGACACACATTCTGTTTCGAAATTTCAACAGTTCATTCTCAATGCAGAATTCTGCTTTTGGACTCATCTCAAATTCATCAATTACTTTTCTGAGGAACCCATCCTCTTTCTGTTTCTGCTTGATTTCTTCAACAATTGCCGGTTCAGCTGTAATAGCGGCTATCAATCCGCCCTGTTCATACACTACTACTTCAATTTCGGACTTCTCAATGTCTTGCAAAATTTCCCTTTGTTCAGTAAGTAAACAAGCCATGCTCCCTGTTGATTTTCTGCTCAAGGCATCGGCCACGGTATTAGCCTTCCCGGGATGATATTGAATCTCTAGATCGTAATCTTTTATCAATTCCAGCCATCTTCTCTGACGCATATTCAACTCTTTCTGTGTGAAGAAGTATCTCAGGCTCTTGTGATCTGTGTAAACTTCACACTTTGCCTCATACAAATAGTGCCGCCAGATCTTCAAAGCAAAAACAACTGCGGCCAGTTCTAGGTCGTGTGTTGGATAATTCTTCTCGTGTGACCTCAATTACCGAGAGGCATAGGCAATAACCTTTCCGTTCTGCATTAACACACAACCCAAACCCCTATAAGATGCATCACTGAAGATTACAAAATTTTCCGTACCTGAAGGTAATGTCAGAATTGGTGCAGTAGTCAATCTCTTCTTCAGTTCTTGGAAAGCAGATTCTCTTTCATCATTCCATTCAAACGGTTGCCCTTTACGTGTCAATTGGGTAAGAGGCACAGCTAACTTCGAAAAGTCCTTCACAAACCTCCGATAGTACCCAGCCAAGCCCATGAAACTGCGAACTTCTGTTACATTGGTCGGTGTAGGCCAATTCACAACTGCCTCTATTTTCTGCGGGTCCACGGAAATTCCTTCCTTGTTGATCACATGCCCTAAGAAAACAACTTCATCCAACCAAAACTCACATTTCTTCAGTTTAGCAAATAATTTTCTTTCCCGAAGTATCTGTAAAACAGTCCTCAGATGACGTTCATGTTCGAGTCTATCCTTAGAGTATATCAAAATATCATCAATGAAGACTACAACAAACTCGTCAAGGTAGGTTTTAAAAATTCTATTCATTAGGTCCATAAATGCTGCCGGAGCGTTAGTTACTCCAAATGGCATGACAAGAAACTCAAAATGACCATACCTCGTTCTGAATGCTGTTTTCTCAACATCCTCTGCCTTAACTTTCAGCTGATGATACCCGGATCTCAAATCAATCTTAGAAAACACCTGTGATCCCTGCAACTGGTCAAATAAATCATCAATACGGGGAAGGGGGTATTTTTTCTTTACTGTTACCTTGTTCAATTCCCAATAGTCGATGCACAGGCGCAAAGTACCATCCTTCTTTTTCACAAACAACACTGGTGCGCCCCAGGGCGAAGTGCTAGGTCGGATAAACCCCTTATCAAGTAGGTCTTGCAACTGTTCTTTCAACTCTTTCATTTCAGCAGTAGCCATTCTGTAGGGAGTCTTAGAAATAAGCTGGGTGCCTGGCACAGTCTCAATAGTAAACTCTATCTCCTTGCCTACCAATTCCCCTGGTAATTCATTTGGAAACACATCTGGGAATTCTCTAACGATGGAAATATCATTCAATTCAACATTCACAGATTGTTCAGTCAATACATAACACAAATAACCCTGGCACCCTTTCCTGATCAATTTACATGCTTTCATTGCAGATATCAAATATGGTGGAGGCACTACCCCATTTCCCACAAACACAATCTCTTTCTGTTCTGGTGGTTTAAACACAACCCTCTTTGTCACACAATCTATGGTGGCACAATATTTGGTCAACCAATCCATGCCCAAAATTACATCAAAATGCCTAAAGTTTAAGGGCAGCAAATCTATATATAGGGTAGCATCCTCAATATGCATGTCACAAAACCGATATATATAGTCACATAACACAGATTCCCCCGATGGAGCAGATACACACAACAAATATGGCAACAATTCTAGGGGTCTTTTCAGTCTAGATGCAAATGCATATGTCACAAATGAGTGCGTTGATCCAGAATCAATTAATACAAAAGCATCCTGATTACATATTGAAATAGTACCTGAGACAACGGCATTAGCATTACGTGTATCACCCGGAACAAGTGCAAAAACTCTCCCCTGTCTCACTGTGTCCGGTAATAGCGGATCTCATAGTATTTCCCGGCTTTGGGACCGAGGCAGTCGAACTGGCTGCTAGTTTCCCACCGTTCTGATTGCACTCTCGGGCTATGTGCCATTGTTTCCCACACTTGAAACAGCCTCCTGATGCACGGTAACAAACCCCACGGTGCCTTTTGCTACAGATATTGCACATGGGAGCTGTGTCTCGGGAAGAATTTGAAGTGGTGGAGGAGCCTGTGTTTTGCTTTTTTAGAAATTTCTTCTTCGAAAAGAAGCCTTGCCTTTTGTTACCCTTCCATTCTGTCGCTGGCTTAGCTTGTCTAGCTATATTAGCCTCTGATATGATGGCCCTGTCAAGCACCCCAATGTAGGTCTCCAACTTTAGGACATTCACCCTCTCTAGGATGTCACTGCGGAGTCCGCCTTCGAAATGTCTTGCCTTCTTATAGTCTGTGTCAATTACATGTGGTGCAAACCTAGCCAACTCAGTGAACTTGGCCTCATACTCAGCCACTGTCATGTTATCCTGCTTGAGTTCCATGAACTCGGCCACTTTCCTATCCCGCACACACTGCGGGAAGTACTTGTCATAGAATATTTCTAAGAATTTCACCCAATCAACATCCTTATGACTTTCTCGCATCAACATCCACCATCTTCTTGCTTCATCTTCTAGCATAAAAGTAGCTAGAAGCACTTTCTGAGTTTCTGAACAGGGAAACACTTCAAACAATTTCTTAATGCCGAGGACCCACGTTTCGGCTTTCAACGAATCTAATCCCCTGTGGAACTGCGGTGGTTTCATTTTCTTGAATTCCTTGGTGAGAGCTATAATCCGGTCATCATTCTGATTATTTGGCACTGGTGGTGCTGGAGGTGGAGGTGGCGGGTGTGGTTGCTGCCACTGTTGTTGCCACTCCTGTTGTTGTCTTAAGGCTTCTGCTATTTCCTGTATCAGTCTTTCCATTCTGTCCATTCTGGCAGTAGAAGACTCCTCTATCTCATCATCTCTGGTTCTCACCATCTGATTAAACTTGCATTATATTCATACAAAAGGTACACAAGTATGCACACACTAAAAACATACATATACCGGTAATTGCAATGCAAGTAATTCACAATTTACAACATATAATTGTTCACATCAAGACAATTAAACACATAACCAATGCTTCCAAATTCATATTTATCACATGAATGCATCCTAGGTCTTATCTAGATGCTTATTGCTCTCTTTGGACAAGTGTGTGAGTTATTAACTCGTGCTCTGATACTACTCTGTCACGACCCTAACCCGCCCCCGTGGGTTAAGGACGTAACCGGCCAGTAATCATGAGATTACCTACGGCCTCAAACTGATCTAAACGTATTTTAGCAGAGTTAATGGGGGCCAAGCGGAAGTAAAAATTTAAAACTTTGTCCATAGAGCCGTGCTTATATGCACCTCATTTAAAACTTTGTCCATAGAGCCGTGCTTATATGCACCTCATTTAAAACTTTGTCCATAGAGCCGTGCTTATATGCACCTCAAACAACTATACTCAGATACGTTAATAACCCACATTAAAAGTACTGTATCGCAAGGTTCGTCACAAATAGAATCATACAAAACGAGTCAACCTATGACAGACTATGTACAAACATACACAAGGCCCTTGCCAACCAGACAAAATATAAGTACATGATAGAAGGGCAAAGACGGTATCATGCGTGAGACACGAGGCTGACTCTCCAAAACTCATGTTGTTCCTGGCAGACTTCACTGGGGCTGGGTTTGCGCTTCTCTTGGCTCACCTACAAACACATGAATGAGCGTGAGCGATAGCCCAGTGAATAATATCAAATACAAAATATACATAACAAGGTAGATCATCGTGTTCCAAACGGCCTTGGGCCCAATTCATAATTTTAATAGGTACATATAACTATACGAAGTTCCAAACATTCTGGCCTTTGGCCCTTTTTGATTTCCATTCGTATCAAAACGGCCTTTGGCCCATTCATTCATGTCAAAACGGCCTTTGGCCCATTCATTCATGTCAAAACGGCCTTTGGCCCATTCATTGATTTCAAGACGGCCTTTGGCCCACTCATCCATTTCAAAACGGCCTTTGGCCCACTCATTCATGTCAGAACGGCCTTTGGCCCATTCATTCCCGTCAAAACGGCCTTTGGCCCACTCATTCATGTCAGAACGGCCTTCGGCCCATACATTCGTAGCAAAACGACCTTTGGTCCATTCATGCGTAACAAAACGACCTTGGGTCCATTTATGTTTATCGAAACAACCTTGGGTCCATTTATGCTCATCAAAACAACCTTTGGTCCATTTATGCATTCATATCCGACTTACGTCCACAATCCCAATTAGCAATTCGTAAGCTTATAAGGGAATAAATAATTGGACATTTAGAGGCATTCATATATCGATATTACTCACAGTGATCGGCTTGTGGATTTGCCCTGGAGCTCGACCCTACGCATTTCATGAACACAAGAGGGTCATTAACAGTTCAGTCCGTTCTTTAATTCACATATTCCTCTTTAGGCTTTATTATCATCTCATTAACTCATTTACAATGCTTAACATATGCCTAAGAGTGCTTGCAAGTGAAAGAGAACGGAAAACAGAACACAGAATGCAAAAACAGGATTTCAGAAAATGGGGTCCCCGCTCGAGCGTGGACTTCCCCGCTCGAGCGGACCCTTAGGTCTGCAAAAGTGCTGGTTGCCTTCAATTCCAGCTCGAGCGTGAACTCGACCGCTCGAGCGGACTGCCTGCCTACATAGCTCCCCGCTCGAGCGTCAACTTCCCCGCTCGAGCGGGAACCATGTCTGCAGAAAATGCTGGGAGCTCGATTTCTCCGCTCGAGCGGCACTTCCCCCGCTCGAGCGGACGTCGAAAATTCTGGGTTTTCCAGAACACTCCCTTGAGTTCAAACTCGACATTCAGCCAATTTTTCTTGCATACTAAGGCTCCAATCTCACATATATTCATGCTAACATGGTTCTCTTGCAAGATTATATCATCATGAAGTTCAATTTCTTGATTTACCTACATGCATGTCTCAAAACATGACAAACTCCTCACCAATATAATAAATTCATGCCTTCAAGCTCATCTCTTTAATTATTCAAACATGCAAGACCATCTTGACTTCATTTCCATTTCAAAGATGCAAATGGTGCCAAAACTCAACAAAATCAAGCTTGCATGCATGATCAAACTTCAATTCTTGCTTAATTGTCATGATACATGCTAGATTATGCAATTCTTCAACAATTATATACATGCATGCCTTCATTGACTGTCAATTGAACACAAACAACTCCATTTCCTTAACATCAAGCTAACTCATGTTCTTGATCATCAAACACACTTGAATCTACACATTGACAACAAGAATCCATGAGTTCACTTACCTAGAAGCTTTGATCTTTCAGGCTCTAGACAATTCTTGAGCTAAATCTCTAAAATTTCCAAGCTCCAAGCTAAAATGCACAATTCTCCCCCTTTTCTCTTACTATGGCCGGCCGCTCTCTCCCTCTCAATTCCAACTCAAATTTTGAGTTTTTGAGAGCCAAAGAAGGGTGTAGTGTTAATATACAACAAGCCCCACTAACAAACATTTTTAATATGAAATAATAGGGCACTTAATTTATCAATTTAATCAGTTTAAATTGACCAAAATCAATTTTCAATTAAATCTCACCGTAGGCTCTAAAAATTATGCTAATCTCAATGGCGTAATCGATTTCGGGTTCTGTGGCCGATAAGGCCCTTGATTTAATTCCCGAAGCGGATTATTCAAACAGATATTTCCACGGTGAACAGATACAAATTCAAGATCACATATTATCACATAATGGCACACAAAATCATGCTAAACACATAACCATAAACAAATTAAGGATCAATTTAACATAATAGAACATGGGTATCACAGGTGTAGTCCACGCAGACCCTCCACTTCTTATTCTTTTTCTTCACAACCACTGTATTTGATAATCATGTTGGGTAATTTACCTCTCGAATGGCTCTGGCCTCCAAAAGTTTATCCACTTCCTCTTGTACTGCCTCAATATGCATCAACGTCGGCCTTCTTGCCCGTTAGATGACAAGTTTAGCCGACCTGTCCACATTCAGTTTGTGGCAAGTGACCTCGAGGTCAATGCCAGGCTTCTCGTACGGTGTCCAAGCAAACACCTCAAGGTTTGCTCTCAAGAATGCCTCTAATTCCCTTTCCTCTTCCTCAGCCAAGCCTGAGCCGAGGAGGAAAAAGCGTTCTTCATCCCCTTGTTGGACTAAGATCTTCTTTAGGGCTTCCTCACTTTTCTCGGCTGGTTCTTTGCTGATGTCCTCAAGGACCTCTATGTCCTCATCTTCAATCTCTGCTGCTTCTGCATCTTGTATGTTGCAGGTGGATTTCATTGCTGCCATGGAGCAATTCTTTGCATGTACTTGATCCCCTCTGATCTCCTCAATTCCATGCTCTGTTGGGAATCGCAACAGCTGGTGCAATGTTGAGGGAACAACCTCCATTGCATGCAGCCGCGGCCTTCCCAGGATAGCATTGTAAGGGAAGAGAGTGTCAATTATTGTGAACTTAGTTTTTACCTTCTTGGTGCCAGCCTGTGCCTCCAAACTCACTAATCCCAAGGGCCACGTCGGCGTTCCATTGAACCCGACCATTGGACCATTGGATTGTTCCAAATCATCTTGGTGAAGGCCAAGCTCCTTGTAACACCTGACATACATGATGTCACAATAGCTACCTCGGTCGATTAGAATTTGCTTTACCTGGCACTCTCCAATCTGGAGGGATATCACCAAGGCATCGTTGTGTGGATGCTACATCATCTCTAGGTCATCTTCAGTAAATGACACCACTAGTCCCTGGCACTAGTCTGCCCTAGGTCTCTTCTGTTGAACCTGATACACATGTTGTAGGTGTTTTACCTTCTGATTTTCCCCCCGTATCTCATTCACATTCACCTTCGAGTGAATCACATTGATCACTCGAGGTCCGTCTGCATGTGGTTGTGGTGCTGGCAGGAGTGGTGCTCCTGGTGCCTGAGGCAGTCTCGCTTGCTCTTCCCTTGTCCTGGTCACATCTATTAGGTCTCTTAAATGACCCTGTCTTACCAGGCCTTCCAGATGTACCTTTAAGGCTCTGCACTCTTGAGTTAGATGAACATTCTCATTATGGTAGGCACAATGTTTCCCCAGACTTCTTCTTATAAATTCACCAGGAAGCTTTTCTGGTGCTCTGTAATAGGGCTGATTCTGAATTCTTTCCAAGACTTTGTAGACCGGAATTCGGAATACGGTTGTGACTGTCTGTGCAGCCCTTAGTTCTGTTTTTTGTTTATTGTATCCACCATTACCTCGGCCTCGCTTCAGCGAGCCATTTTTCTTCTCTTGTTTCGACGCCTTTGTCACCGACGTGTCCTCCTCGGCCCTGGCATACTTTTCTATCCTGGCCATAAGTTCTTCCATACTTTTGGGCAATGTCTTTGCCAGTGATTTTCGAAGCAGGCAATCATTTTTCAGGCCGTTCTTAAAAGACACGACTGCCACCTCTTGGTTGCATTCTGGTATTCGGTTGAACACCTTATAATACCTTTTGGCATAGGCCCTAAGGCTTTCATCCACGCCAATTCTCAAAGCCATCAGGGCGTCCACCTTTAATGGCTGTAGTTTGTTTGTTACAAACCTGGCCAGGAACATCTCGGCTAGGCCTTCCCAACTTTTCACAGTTTCATTCGGCAACTTGTGAAACCAGTATGTTGCCATCTTCCCAAAGGATGAGGGGAACACCTTGCAGAGCAACGGTTCGTTCCCGGTGCATAATGCCATTGAGTTTAGGTACAAGCCGACGTGAAAGTTAGGGTCAGACTTACCGTTGTATATTTGGAATCTTGGCATGTGGAACCTTTTCGGGGCCTCAAATTTGTCCAATTCAACCGAGAACAACGTTCTCGGCTTGACCGGTGAGGTTACCTTGGCATCTTGTCACTTCCTCTGGAGGTAATCCCTCAAGTCCTCATTGGTTCGTCCAGGAGCTCGGCTATCAACAGATTTCAGCCTTTTCGGTGCGCTACTCCCAATATTGTTATGAGTCATTTTGGACCTTTCTCCATTAGTTGCGTCAAAACAAAGTTCCTTCCCTTGAACATGCCGATGTTCTTTGGGGTCAACTTCTTTGGTACGATGCATCCTCCGAGAATCTCCCTTCACTAACTCTCCTCGTCTGACCTCTCTTGAAGGCCGGCGAGAGTGTTCCTTGGTCCCGGTGTGCTGGGGAACTGTAGGGATTGTTTTCTGCCCTTTCTGGGCATTGTTCTTGGCTGTTGGAATCGGCGTATCTTGCAACGGGAATGGTGGCTGCACGACGTTGTTCTGTATCATGAAATTGACGATCAATTACAAGTCAGCCAATTTGTTCGCCATTCCCTTCATCTCACCGTCCCTCCGTAGGCATCTATCTTTCCATACCTAGAGGTTGTCCTCGTTATAATACCCGCCTCGGTCTGACTTCTTTGGTACGTCGCCCTCTTTGCCGACGTCTTTCTCTCCGGGATTCTGATCCCGAGTTTCTTCATTGTAGTTATCCTCCTCCACGTTAGGGTCAATGTGCTTACCATACCCAGTAGGGATGTCGTCCCCAACCTTTTCTTTCTGTCCATCGTTGGCCATCTATTCTCATTTCTTTTCCACAGACGGCGCCAAATTGTGTGTGCTGTTTTCTGACCAGACTGCCAAACAGGTACTCAGCTGGAGAACACTGACAGAATAGATTGCACCCAAATGACCTGTCACAGAAAGAAAAATACTCCGGCGGTGGTTCGTCCACCCGGGGGCACTCTAATGATCAAGTTAGTTATCTCTCAAAGATAGCAAAAGTGCTTACCTCACTATTCAGAATACAAAAAACGTACCTTAAACCCACGAGGGTGCCTTATTTTTATAACCAATACTGACCTGATCCCTGTAGAAGCCTAGCTTCAATGGACTCTGGCTCAATGCCTATCCAGGACTCTCAAATAGATAAAGATAAACCCCCTAAGAGCTTTATCCTTATCCAAGCTGAAGTCCTCCTCACTCAAGGACTCTTGTAACTTATCCGCTCATCTTGGATTCTGGTATCTCCGCAGATAACCTCGGCCTAGCCGAGATTACCTCGGCGTCAAGTCAAGGACACGTGGCACCTCGACTGGCACTTCGGTGCCACATTGGCCACGTGTCGCTATCCAAAAAATATGTCCCCACAACTAACATATAAGATTTGTTCTTATTGATAATTTTTTTGAATAGATGATAAAGAGAAAGAGAGAGACAAACAGATAGATAGAGAATAAAAATATTTGACTAGATAGAAATTTTTGAATAGATAGGATTTGGTTGGCTTGATATTTCAACTGATAGAAAAAATAAAATAAAAAATTGAACAGATAGAATTTTAACAAATAAAATTTAGTGAAAAAAATTGAACATGAATAAAATTTGAAGTGAAAAGATCATAAAATTGAATAGATAGGTAAAAATTTTGAACAAATAAGAAAAAATTTGAACATATAGAAAACTTTTTGAATATATAGGAATTTTTTTGAACAAATAGTTAACGAAAGTCAACAGATAAAAAAAAAGTCAAGGGGTAAAATTGGAAACAAAATGTCCTTCAAAACCAACAAAAGGACTTTTCACTAAACTATTTCACAGAATGCGGGTCTCTTACCAATAAAAAATATCTACTAGACCTAATGCTTTAGACACTCTCTAAATTGAATTTATCACCAATTTTCTCTATTTTATTTTATTTAATTAATTGACTAAGTTTATTAGTTGGTTGATTAATTTAATAAATAAATAAGAATAAATTGCTGATAAATCCAATCTAAGGAGGGTATAATATATTAGGTTCCGTGGATATTTTTTTCTTGGTGAGAGATCCACCATTGTGAAATAGTTTGGTGAGAAGTTCTTTTATTTGTTTTAAAAGACATTTTGTTTTCAATTTTATCCCTTAATTTATCAATTTAATTTTTTTTATCTGTTGATTTTCGTTGACTATCTGTTCAGTTTTTTTACCCTATCTGTTCAAATTCTGTGGGTTTCTCTCTCTCTCTCTCTCTCTCTCTCTCTCTATATATATATATATCTGTTCAAATTATGTAGGTTTCTCTTTGTTCTTATCTGGCAAAACAATATCTGTTGAAATGTGTTCATGTTTTATTAGCTATCCAAAAATTTTCCCCTATCTATTCAATTTTCCCCTTATTTGTTGAAATATGTGTTAATTCTTGTTCTAATTTTTATCTATAAAAAAATTACCTATTTATTTCTTTATTTGTTTTGATTTTTATCTGTAAAAAATTTATCTGTTTAATTTACTATCTATCCAAATTATATTTTTCTATATATTGAAACCAACACTCCAATATTACACAGATATACATAGATCCAAACTCTTTTTTTTTTTTTTTTTTTTATGTCTGTTGCAATCAACAACAACAAAAACAAAGAAAAAAAAGATAATCAACAATGAGAGCAATAGATCTAGATCTAAGCTCAAACCTTAAAAAATAAAAAATAAAAAAATAAAAAAAAGAAGAGATCTAACACTGATCATTTTTTTTTTTTATAAAAAAAAAAAAAAAAAAAAAAACCTCAAATGCCTTCTCTATCACCATCATTTTTACAACTAGCCAATCGATTTAGCCCATAAGTTAACAGATCATTCAGATCTATATTAAACAAATTGAGCTGTTCATCAAAAACATTAAATATTTATAATAAAATGATGCAAAGATTGGGTAATTTTTTTAAAGCTTTCTTGCCACTCCCTAGAAATAATTAAATCATAATTAAACCAAACCTGTTGATTGTTTTAAACTTCCAGACCAAAAATTAAAATATATCTTTGTAATCAAAGATACTAGAAGTAAATATTAAAATATATCTTTGTAATAAAAAATACTAGAAGTAAATAATTTATTGAAATGATGTTTATATTTGTGGGGTCTATATTGGACTTGTAACGTCCCGAAATAATTACAATAAAATCATCCCACGATAGATAATAAATAATAACAGATGCCTGAATGTAATGCTCTCCCTTTCATAAGGTTTCATCTTTTTACAAAAGTGTAACACATACAGTAATACATTCAAAAGTCATAACCCTGAATCTATAGCATGTGCTATGGCAAAAGATATTAAATAAGAGTTAAATAGATATAGTAATGCCCTATTGGCTACAACTTTTCAAGACGGTACTTAATTACAACAAACGTGAGTTTAAACTCAATACAAATAAAGCCCTAGGTGTCATTATCCAACCTCCACCCCAAAGGATTAGCGAAGTGGTTGGCCAATAATTCGAGATTACCAAAGGCTTACTTAACAGTAATACAGTAATAGGGGTTGGCGGAAGCCTCACTTTGTCACGACCCGAACCTCGCCCCGTAAGGGTTGGTGAGGTTACTAGCCAGTAATCCGATTTTACCAATGGCCTTCCTACACAAATTAGAGTAATCGGGGCTAGCAGAAGCTTAATATATAAGTATACAACAAGTAGTCCAATAAGTTGTGATTCTATATGAAATAATACACATGCACATAACGCTAATTTACCTACCCTATATTACATACATAACACATTATACAAAAACATCATTCATGTACATATATACATATAACAAAAATCCAATAACATGGTCAAAACAAGTCAACGGTCTTCTGGACCTAGCTTTAACTTGGAGGCAACGAAAACTCAATAAGGCTTCAGATGATGGCTCAGCTAAGGAACCCCTCTAAGCTTGTTCTTTGTGTCGTCCATCGATACATATATATACACACAGTGAGATATAGCCCAGTGAATAACATTAAAGTAAAGAGGTTAGTGACCGAACTCCAATTACATACTGTTATATTGATATGTATATATACACAGTGAGCTTTATGTGAGCTTAATTATAATTGAACATAACTTTACAATATTGTTACTCATCAATGCTTTAGTCAAAAATTCTGATTTCCTTATAACATTAGAAATTCCACAATAATTCTTAACTTTTAGGCTCATTGCTTATTAAACACATTCCAGTTTCCTTATAATTATCAAAATTCCATAGTAGCTCTTAATACTTCGTCTCAATACTCAAACATATTACACGAACGCATATACATATTCCTGAATGCACAACTTATTACTTACTTACTAGATGCATGAAACGTAGATCCGTTCTTCGGATTACTTAGACAGAAAAGGACAAGAGAAGTTAAGTTTGATTAAGGAAGTGATATTGTGTTTCAATGTGTATCTATTATGTGTTGTGTAGGTCATGTACTATGGTCCGTCTGATCTGTCTCTCTAGCCATTTGTGAGTAACAATCTTGTAAAGATATGTTTGAATTATAAGTATTTTATGAATTATAAAATGCTCTGTTTTTGGAATGATGCTTTCTTACATACCTAAAGTCCTTAATGGCACCAAGTCTCGCAAAGTCTTGCATTATCTTCTTCAATTCTTCAAGCTTCAAGCAAGAATCTCTATGTTGGGCTCTCTTTCTCTCTTTAAATTGTTCTATCTCTCTCTCTAGAGTTCTCCCTCATATATTGAGCTCAAGAATATGAGCTTTATCATATTTACATTATATATATATAGGCTCAATTAGTTTGATTAATTAATCAAAGCTTAAGCTAAATAATTAGAGCTTAGGTTAATTGAATTTAATCTGATTAATTTGATCTGAATCAATTTTTAATTAAATTTCACAATAGACTTTAAAATGACACTGATCACAATAAAGTAATCAATTTCGATTTCTGTTGCTTTTACGCCCTCAATTTCAAATTTTAGCAGGACTTGGAACAGATTTTTCTACAATGAACAGATATGGATTCAAATCTCTTGCAAAACATATAATTAGCATTCAAATCACACATGACACATATCACAATTAAAATTAAACACATAATTAAATTAATATAATTATGATATGCATTTTGGGGTCATTACGTTAGGCTTATACAAATAGATACAATAATAACAAAAGTAGAAGCTCATGGCTCCAAATCCTCCCAAGCTACTTGTAACAATCCCTATCTAAGATTAACTGTTAAACCATGATTAAGGACGCCTAATACATAATTAAGATGAAATCCTATGTTAATTACATGTGCATAGCATTATTTGTGTTTATATCTGTTTATTATAGAAATATCTGTTCCTGTTTTTGTTTCTGTTTCTGTTTTGTTCTGTAAATTGACGGCTTTATTGGCATCCGATGACGAAATTGACTTGAGTTATGTGTTATTTGGAATTTTTAGAATTTTATGGTGGGTCTAAGTAAAATCCGATTCGAAACGATTAAATTAGAATAATTAATGTTCATTTGATTAGCTTTAATTAATCACCACTAATCAAGCCTATATAAGGCTCTTATATGTGCCACCATTCATCTTTTTTTCCTTAGTCACACCTTTGAGCCTACATACACACAACAAACGTGAGAAATGGAGAGAATTGAGAAGATTTGAGCTCAAACTAAGGGGATTTACTAGGAAGAAGAAGAATTGGACTTAGAGACTCAAGAATTAAGCCTCTAGCTCTCACCTCGGAAAGTCTAGGTAAGAATTCAACCCTTTGAATGTACAATTTTGATGCCCAAGCCATGAATTCATGAGAATGAAGATGTGTAAGACAAGGATTGAGCTAGAAAGGAAGGAGTTTAGATCACACCATGCATACATGTGCATTTCATGGAGTTTTGATGTTGTTTTCAAGAGAATTCCCTCACGTATGTAATAATTCTAGCTTGGTTTTAAGAATTCACCGCATTTCCTATCAAATGACCTTAATTGATCATGTTTTGGAAGGTTTGAATTCATATCAATGCATACATGTTATGTTCTTTAAACTTTAAGCTTGAGTTTGCACAATTAACTTACTCTTGGACCTTGATTTTGCGAAATGGTTTTGAATCCAAGATGTTTTCCAAGTTTACACAAGTTTCCTTGAGTTTTTAGCCAAAGAGAACATGATTTGCAGCATTGAGTTGGTTTTTGAAGCTTGGAAGCAAATCTGGAAAATTCCAGAATTCTATTTCTATGCTCGAGCGTCAGAACCTCTGCTCGAGCGACCACTTTGTGATCTTGCACTTCTACTCGAGCGACCAAAAGTTGGCTCGAGCGTGAAATACATGCTCCCAGGAGTTCATACATTTTGCAGACTGCTCGAGCGACAAGAATTGCGCTCGAGCGAAGACCTCAGTCTCACACTCGGGTGACCATTGAGCATATGTCGAGCTGAAAAATCAATCAACCAGTACTTTTTTAGAGTTTACAGACTGCTCAAACGAAAGAAGTTGCGCTCGAGGGGCCCCTCACATTTTTGACCCACCGTTCGAGTGAAGGAAGTTGCGCTCGAGCGAGGCCCCTGTTTTCAGCATAATTAACTAAGTGTTTCAAAGTGCAATTTGGCATCCTCATCGCATCATAGGCATTCTTAGGCCATGATTAAGACACAATAATGAGGATAAGACTTAGAAACATACTAAAAACGAAACACGATGACTGTAATGAATTTCGAGCGTGTGTTTCAATGTGTACATGTTATGTGTTGTTTATAGGTCACGCGCCGTAAGTTATCTGATCTATCTGCTTCATTTGTTCTGCAATTGGAGCCATCTGTGAGTAATAATTTTGTAAAGCTATATTCAATTATAAGTATTTTTTGAATGATATAAGATGATCTGTTTTCTGAAACATTATTTTTTGCATGAATGAATAGTTGTCCAATATTTTTAAAATGTATTCATGGCATTCTTAGCTTCAGATGGCATCTGTTATATGTTTTATTACGTTCCAATTATGGGTTAACTGTACGTCTTATGAGCCAACTGTTATGGATCCTTTTGTATACGTCCCTTTGTGGGTCAACTCTACGTTTCATGAGCCAATTGTACCTTCTCTGTGCACGTGAGTCAATTGTAAGCCTTCATGGCCGTCCCTTTACGGGTCAATTGTTTCTGCTAGTGCTAATGGATGTACTACGTATGATTAACTGCAAATCCGAATTATGAGTACGATACTGAATCTGTTTCTGTTATGAACTCTGATTTTCGAACATGATTATGAATTCCGTTTTCTATAACTGTTATGGACAACATTTATTAAACCCTTTACTTTGTTATTATTCACTGGGCTTCTGCTCACTATTTATATTATATATGTAGGTGAGCAGGTGCGTGATTAGGCCTAAGCTGCTGCCTGGAGAGTTTTGTTTTGTTAGCTAGCCACTGTGCCTCTAGGGGAGGTTCCCGTTTGTTAAGTCAAGTTTTGTGAATCATGTGAATGATGTTTTTGTTTATTTTTGTCTATTTATACTTTGGGCTAAGTCTCTTATGACACTATCTGTATCTGTTAGGTGATACATGACATATGGAAGTTTGACATTATATATAAGTTTCAAATCTTTTCTGTCCCATGTATGTTTGCACAGTTCTATGGACTATGTATGTTTCTCTATTTGCTTTCGCTAGCCCCTATATTTCATGATATATTCAGGTCAGAGGCCTTTGGTAAGCTAAGGATTACTGGCCGGTTACGACGCTAAACCTATAGGGGTGAGTTTGGGTCGTGACACTGCTGCCTTGGTGGAGGCATATCATCAACACCTAAAAATGATTTTCCACATAGAGTGAGCCAAAACTCAGTAAAGATACTCTAATATAGTGTATGAATCTTAACAAAGTTATAAGGTAAATGCATATGCAATGCTCATTCCAAAACATTTTACATCTCTTTCCAAAATCATACAATGCTAAGTTTATATCACAATTCATACAATTATTTATTTTTCAATAGAAAACAGGGCAATGAATACAACACTAGGAATCTCTACGACGTGTCTGCAAGTAAGCTACAAGCACTACTAATTTGTCATTTTTGCCGGTATTAACTGGAAGGCTCGACACCTAATTGCGCGAGTTTCTGGACCAAGGACACATAGGCCAACATAATACCACAACTACACACCTACCTAGATTCGCCAACGTATTCACCTATTTTTCTCAAAATGATAACCATTTTCAATATGTTAATTATGTTACCATGCTCAATGCAAATGGATGAGAAAATAATTTCAATTCACCTAATTCTCATGTAATTTCTACAATAATCATAGTTATCCTCCATCGATAGCCCAAAACAAATATCTCTAAATAGATAATTAATTTTCAACACAGATATACTTTTTCAAAATTTCCAAATATGAGTGATAATTTATATCCAACTTCACCATTATCATCATCATCATCATCGCTCCAATTCTATGAAGCCAACATCAATTTCAATTTCTCTTTACAAAATCCAACATTCACATTTTAGGGCAAGATCCATTTTCTTTAAAAATCAATCTCCATAGATAAAATCCACCATTTATCACAAACTAACCATTTTTACAAAGGCACAATCATATACAAGAATTTGAAAACCCCTCTTTTGATTTCAAAGCCAAAACCCTAAGTTTTTATCAAAAAAATTCCCAAATCACTATCTTGTTTAGAATAACAAATAACTAAGTTAAAAATCATAAAAAGAGTCAAAGTAATCTATACCTCAAAGAAAAAGACTTAGAGGAAAGATGGATACAACTTGACGGAGTCGAAAACATGAACTTCTCCGGTTAAAATGAAGCCGAAAACGCGAACTTCTCTGGTTAAAACGAAGCCCTCGACGTGCTCTCTCTTTTTAACAAAGGGACTAGGATGTAAAAATTGATGGATCAAAGTGTATTTGGAGTTTAGAGATGGTTTCTGGAGAGAAAGAGAGAGACTGTAGACATGAGATTTAGATAGAGAGAGAGAGAGAGAGAGAGAGAGAGAGAAAGAAAGAGAGAGAGAGATGAAAAATGATCTAAAAAGTAAACTTTACAACTTGATATACGCGCAAACCGCTCGAGCACAAGAATGGTCGCTCAAGCGACCAAACACAAAAAGTGAGACCGCTTAAGTAAAGAACACCACCCCCCCAATACTTTTGTAGGCTTACAAAATTACTGAGAGTTCTAAAAGGCCGCTTGGGTGCAAGAAGGACTGTTTGAGCTAAGACCGCTCGAGCACAAGAAACACCGTTTGAACGAGGAATACCATACTTCCAGTAGTTTTGCAGAGCTGCAAAAGTATTGGAAGTTCTCAAAGTTTGCTCGAGCACAAGAAAGTTCGCTCGAGTGAACAAACAAAAACCTGGGCAGCATAATTTTTGACAAGACTAACTCCCAACCTATTTCAAACACAACCAAGACACTCCAATAGCTAAACTTAACAAGGAATAAGATGAATAAGGATATGAACAATCAAATACAACAAGAGATCCCGGATCCAAGACAATAAACGGGTCGGGTCTAAATCGGAATCGTTATAGGACTCTATTTGGTTTTGAGGGTAATCGAGAAATTGAAGAAAGGTATCCAAGAGCACACAAAGAGAAATAATATGTTAGATAATAACTCACTCTGCTCAATATCTGTTGATAACATGCTTAGAGAGAGTGCATGCGTTAGGGTTTAAAATTGAGATGATGCTGTGAGAGAGAAAAAGAGAGAGTATTTTGTGGTGATACACCACCGATACGATCTCAGATCAGATCAAAGTCGTCGTATTGTGATCTTAGATCTGAGGCAAAGTGAAGAAGATGTGTGGGTCTTTCTCGTAGAGATTAGTGAAGAGAGACAAGTTTTGTGGTAGTAGATGAGAATAAGAACCTAGATAAAGTTGCGTTTGATCAAAAAGTTTCTAGATCTAGATCTCTCTACCTTCGCCGTTGGTGATGACGATGGATTTGGTAGATCTATGTCGAATCTGACTCAAATTGTGACCTACGACAGTCAGATCTCGGCCTATGGTGAAGTCACCAGAGGAGTAGAAAGATGAGTTGAGGCGACAGTGGTTCTGGTAGCGATGGTATGACGACGGAGCTAGATTTCTGACATAGTAGATCAGGCAAAGGAGGTCGATTTGGACGAGGTAGAGAGGCAAGGAGGTGGTCGAGAAAAGTGAGATTAAAGGCGGCGAGAATTTTAGAGAGAATGAAACACCGATCACCGCTGTAGAACGGAGGATGAAACGGTGGAGGGAATTGTAAAACCCTAGAATCGATGATGAGAGAGAGAGAGAGACAGAGAGAGTGAGTGTTATTGGGGTTGGATCGTTTATATGGTATATATAAGGAAAGGTATTTTGGTCATTTTATCTAAACTTGTCCTTATGGACAAAGAAAATCAGCGCTTGGACCTTTGGACAAAGAAAATATAATTTTAGACTTTTGGTCCTAACGCCTAATAGATAATTGTCTAAGGATATTAGGAGCCTCAACCAAACCTAAAGATTAGGAGTTAGTTAAGGCCCACCTCCTAAAATGATGCCTTATCCATACTAAGTTTCTTATTATGAAAGATTACGTGAGATTTGAAGAACTTGATGAATCAACAACATGCTAAAATAAAGGAGTCATTTTTTCCAAAATAATGCAAAGTGGCTCTTGGGTTTCTTGTGGATAATATATGTGGCAACTTTGGAAGGTTTAGTAGAATAAGTCGAAGCTACCAAGAAGGAATCAATTTTCTCAACTTAAGGCAAGTTGGGTTATTAGGTTTTTATGAGACACGTGGTGGCTTGAGAAGTAATGAAGAATCAACCAAAAGCTACAAAGATGGAGCAACTAGCCGTTATAGTCAAGGTAGCCATTATGGGACACATGTCACAAGGAAAGAGTTGCTACGTTTCTGGTAGTTGAGCAAGAATTAGAAGTATTTTAACACTACAGAAGGGCTTCAAAGATAATATTTGAAGGGGGTCCAACACCAAACAACTTAATCAGGAGTCTATCTACACATTTATCTTAGCTTCATAGCTTTTATCATAGCTTTTACAACTTTATCTTTCATTCAAGCAATTCAATTCTTAGCAATTAATTGTTTATCTCAATTTATCCTTAGATTAATAATTGTACTTTATTTATCAATCAATGCAAGTTTCAATTCTAATTTAGTTATGTTTAGCACCTAATAAATTTATTGAAAATCCTCTTCATTGGGACAAGATCCGAATTAGTGGCGGTTCCTCTAAACCACACGCAGTCATTTCCATATGTTAGAAGTTAGAAATATTCTTACGTTTCTATACCTTAGATTAGGTTTACAAGTCTTGGCACGCCTGCGTTCAATCTTAAGTAACACAAGCCTACATATTCGCCCCTTGGATTTTCTAAGTGGTAAACACAAACTTAAATAACTTGCTATACTCAACTCATTTATAATCCTATCTTCCATTAGTTAAAAAAACTCATGTAATATTTAAGCTGATAAATATTTACTCAAGTAAAGATTACTGTATCATTGTACATTTAAGTTGTGCTTTTGGTATTTAGTGTTTTTTAACAAAAAAATTTATTTCAAATTTGAATTTGTAGATGGGATTTTTCCTTACATTTTTTTTTCTTTTCACAAATTCCTAAAAAATCTAAATCCAAGCATAGCCTAATAGTAGCAAACATTTGGGACTTAAACCAAATTTGGAACTACTCAATTTGTTTTTATGTGTTGATAATGCAATGACCTCCTTGGTGGATGGATCGGACTAGCTCACACTTCTAACGGGTCTGTTGGCCTCTGAGTCCCCAAAGCATACCTGCAAAAAGGTCCAAATAGGGAGGTGTTCCCCTGACGGACACTCCGATGACCAAGTTAGGTTAGGGCAGATTGACTTGAGGAAGAAAGAGAGTAACTAGGGATAGAAAAATAACTTAACCACGACGTATCTCGAAGACCTCCTTATATCCTTTGCTCATCATTTCCTTGTCCGTTCCAAGTTGTCTTGTTGGCCGAAAGTCTATATCCTAGCTAACATCGTTCATGGTGAGTCTACTTCCTCCGGTGTGAAGGGATTGCCGTATTTAATACTATGAGGACCTCATTAAATGCCTGATGTGTGGGTGCAATAACCTTGCAAAATCTTTGTCTACTTATGTGGCTAGGCCTTTGTGTAATAACCTTCATCACTGCTTACCGATAAACTACTGATTACCGCTAAACTGAGACCGATTATGATTGATAACTGAAGTAATCGAAATACTGAACTGACTGACTAAAATCTGAAACTAATTGATTGAGTATATGTTAGTTAAATTGCATTCTATCTGTTTGATTGTCGACTTATCTGTTCATGTCTTTATGTTGAAACTGTAAATTGAAGGCCTTATCAGCGGCCGAATCTGAAATTGATTGATGTTCTGTGTTAATTAGAATTTGTGTGATTTTACGTTATCTTTAATTGAAAGGTGATTTGGTATGATTAAATTAGGTTAAATAACATTACCAAGTCCAAGTATTTACCAACTTGCCATTGTGAGTGGTCCACTACATGATTCATTTGTGAGCTTCATTTCACTTGACCAAAACAATTTCTTCAGCCACATTTCTTGTTCTAACCGACCATAGGGAGAGAGAAAGTGAGAGAATTGAGTTCCTCCTTGTGATTTGCTTGGTGAATTGAAGAAATTGAAGGATAATTGTCTAATTGAGCTTCTAGACTTGTATTTGAGGACCTAGGCAAGGAATCTATCCTTTTAATTGTGTATTCAAAGCTTGTTCTTACATGATTCATGAGCCTCTAGTAATCTAAGTCATGAATTGGTCCAAAAGTGTTGAATTGAAGCTTAATTGTCACATGCATGTGTGTATTTGGAAGTTTTGAGAATGTAGATTCATGATTCCTCACATGCATGTCCATCTTTTGATCATACTCCATGATTTCATCTTGTTCTTGAAGATTTGAGCTCATTTGAGCAAGCATTGAAGCTTTAAAATGGTTTAAATTCATGCATGTTTGCATGTTTATCTTGTTCATGAAAATTGGGTTGAAATTGGATTTAATTAACTCACCCTTGAGCTTTGAAACTTGTTGTATATTGAGTTTAGATGTGTTTTCCAGAAATTGGGCCCAAGAGGTCGAGTTTTGAGCTAAGGAATGCTTGGTTTGAGCTTGGGAGGCAAATTTGAAAATTCCAGAATTTGGCTTCTTCGCTCGAGCGAAGGATTTCACGTTCGAGCGACCATCGCTTATTCTGAGCTCCGCTCGAGCGAAGGAATGGTGGCTCGAGCGTAAATTGCAAGCTCTCAGATTCTTGGTGCACGCAGACGCACGCTCGAGCGAGAGAACCTACGCTCGAGCGAGGACTGTGTCTTACGCTCGAGCGGGCGTCGAGCAAGCATCGAGCGGAGATTTCCAACATCCAGCACTTTTTGCATTTTTACAGACCGCTCGAGCGAGGAAGTCCACGCTCGAGCGACCCCACTGTTTTGACAAGCTCGCTCGAGCGAAGAAAGCCACGCTCAAGCGAGACCCCTGTTTTCTGAAAATTTTGTAAAGTGTTTAAAAGTGTATCTTTGCATTCTCTTTCCATCCTAGGCATTCCTAGGGTATATTTACGGCATCTGAAAGAGGATGTAGAAGCAGAACCACACCGAGGCAAATTAGGGATTAAGTTATCATCTTCCCCAACTGTGTAGCTTAGTGTGTGTTCAATCTGTAAACTGTGTAGGGTTGGCTTTCCGAGGAGACGCTCTAGCTTACCGTAGCCCAGAACTCTGTGAGTAACAATTGTGTAAAGATATGTTCAACTGTGAATATTTCTAACTGTTTAACTGAACTACTTTCTGAACTGAAACTGTTAATTGAATGAATGTATGTCCTATATTCTGAACTGTATTGTGGCATTCTTAGCAACTACTGTTACTAACTGTTACTGTTACAGAGATCTCTGTCGGTTCCCTTGTTGGGACCACTACTGTTTACTGATTGATGGCCATCATTTACTGTTCGGTCTTTTAAGACCTACTGTTTATTGTACTGCTATGCTAATGGATGTACCACATATCACTGAATGACTGAATGACTGAAATACTGATTTAATGAACTGTTTTCATTACTATAAGGACATCCATTCTTAACCTCTTTACGCATTATGTTATTCACTGGGCTTTAGCTCATTGCTCATATATATATGTAGGTGTACAGGCACCAGACCGCGGCTAGAAGCGTCGGGGTAAACTCCAGTTTTGTCAAGCCAACCTATGTGCCTCACTGCGAGGTTCCGAGCCTATCAAGCTTTGGCTTAGGGGTGTTTTAAGTCCCCATCTGTCTCTGTATCTATTTGTAATAACTGTAGACTGTACCATACTGTTTAATAGGGATGAGGTCCCTGCTCTGAACGATTGTATATAATGTACATTCTGTTTTGTCACTGACTGTATATATGTATGAAAAGTCTTTTTGCATACAGACTGTCACAGCTCATTGGACATTGTTTATTTACTATATTGGCTTCCGCCATGCCCCTGTACTCTGTTTTACTGTATTACTGTTCAGCAGGCCTTCGGTAATCTCGGATTACTGGCCGGTTACGGTGCTAAACCCATAGGGGCGGGTTTGGGTCGTGACACTTTACCTGACAAGTGCTTGAGTGCTATTGGTCCTGGCTCATCATTGAAGTTACTGGGCTTTAATATTGTGGGTTGGCTCTCTTGGATGCCCATTAGTATCAGTAGCCCCCCATTCCCAAGTGCATTTTTAGTCCAACGAAGGGAATAAGAGTGTGGAGGTAGTCCCCTAGGCCGGGAAAGGGCAGTGGCGGTATGAGAGGCGGGGAGGGGGGGTTCTGGGAGGTTGGTCGATCGGCAAGATGGCCGACGGCGAAGGGAGCCGAGCAGGAAAAATGACCGTCAAGTCGATCGACCACGAAGGTGGTTGATCGGGAAGGATGACCATTAGTCTGGCTGACTGTAAAGGTAGCCGATCGTGAGGGAAAACCGTCGGGCTGGCTGACCTCAAAGATGGCCGAGTGTAAGGGAAGATCGTCAGGTTGGCCGACTGTAAAGGTGGCTGACCGTCGTGGTGGCCGATCACGAGGGAAGACCGTCAGGCTGGCTGACCTTGAAGGTGGTCTAGTGTGAGGGGAGATCTTCAAGCTGGCCGACAACGAAGGTGACTGAGTGTAAGGAAATACCGTCAGGCTAGCTGACCTCGAAGGTGGCCAAGTGTGAGGGTAGATCGTCAGGCTAGCCGACTGCGAAGGTGGCTAAGCGTGAGAAAAGATCGTTAGGATGGCTGACCTCGAAGGTGGTTGAGCGTGAGGGAAGACCGTCAGGCAAGCCTCGCCAAGGTGGCCGATCGAATCGATTTATTGAAGGCATTTATGGTGCACAAGGCTCGAGGTATAGGAAAAGACGTGAGGATATTAAGGGAAATAGAAGGAGGAAAGGAAAGAGAATAAGTGTGAGAAAGGGGGGAATCGAGGTTGTACATGTGGGGCAAATTAGACCACTAGTAGGGGATGTAGAGCGGTAGGAGGAAATGAAGGGGTTTCTATAAGAGGTGAAAGGGCGAGGGTTGTAACTTGTGTTTGATTTCCAAACTGACAAATTTTAACCCCAACCCTTGGAACACCGGCAAACCCTAGGCATTTGGATTGATTTGCTTTTGCGTATCTGATTGCAAGAAATTAACACATCCCAGATTTGACTTCTTTCGTCTCGTATGATTCTTTGTTGTTTCATATTGCGAACTTTCTTGCCCCTACTACAGAAGCTTTATACAGGGACATGAGGGAGATAACACAAACAAGGTGCCAGCTATGGTGTCGGATGCGTTAGGGAAGGATGATGGGGTGGCATTGGCGGAGCAATACAGGGTGGAGAGGGGTGCAGAGTGGCCAGCGCGACCTCTGCCAGCGATAATGATATCAACGGTCCAGCCAATTAGCTAAGTGGCACCTGACCACTGGCATACCAAAGCTGACAAATCCACGCTAACAATAGAGGAACTAGAGGGGCTGCGGAGTAGATATCAGATTTCAGGGGATATATAGTTAAGAGTGCCAATGGCAAATGAGAGAGCGTCCGACGCGCGGCCTATGGAGTTTGCGTTGTATGAAGAGGCACTGTGCGGGGGTTTGAGGTTGCCGCTGCCCCCCTTGGTGGTCAATGTGTTGAACCGCCTAGAAGTGGCACTAGGGTAGCTAATGCTGAATGCATGGAAGATATTATTTGCATGTATAATCGCGTGGCCACAGGCAACCAGGGGAGAGACGATGACAGTAGATGAGTTTTTTGCATGTTACAAGGCCTTGAGGTAACAAGAGACGTGGGTGACCTTGGAAACGATAGCGGGGAGGGGACTGGTGGCGGGGTTGCCCTCGTTAGTGAAAGTGTGGAGGCCAAGATGGTTCTTTGTGTTGTCGGAGAATGGGAGTCGAGTCCGCATGATTTGGAAAGTTCCTACTAAGTCGTTGGAACCAAAATTGGATGTTGCGGCGGAGAGGAGGGTGAAGTAGGTGTGGAGGGAGAAGAAGGAGCTGAAATGTGATAACCTTGTCCAGCCCTCAGCTTTGTTTGCCCTGAGCTTGGGGCCTGAGCTAGCCGTGGGAGACCCTACTCTAGAAGAAGTGGATGTAAGGAGGAAGACGCAGGAAGCAAAGGACACTCGAGCTTTTGCTATGGCGGACAAATACAAGGAGAAACAGTTAGGCCCAGCGCCGAAGCTGGCCGCAAAGAGATTGGTTCGACCATGACCCAAACCCTTGGGAGAAAAAGACTTAACAACCTTCGTGCCTTTGCGAGCACCGGTGGATCCATTGAAGGAAAGAAGTAGGAAGGAGATGGAGTTAGTGTTGAAGAAGAAGAAGAAGAAGAAGAAGAGAAAGGTGGTTGGAGAGGGGGCTAAAGATGGATCGGTGTTGAAGAAGGCAACAAAAGAGGCAGATGAGGTGCCCCCAAAAGTGGAGGGAGAGGTTGAAATGGAGGCAGATGAAGGATTGACTGAGCCCCCAATCAGCCAAGCAAGGAGTGGAGTGGAGGAGTAAAAAAGGCGCTCAAGGCTGACTGATCGAAAAAACTGCCCTCCAAGGATGTGCCCGCAGGAGAAGTGCCCCCAAGTCAAGAGTTGGGGAGAAAGCGGGCAAGCGAAGTCGTGTTGGGGACCGCCACGCATCATGTGCGAGCGATGGTCGGCTGTTTGGTGCGTGATGGAGGTGAAGCCAGAGCGGCTGCAAACTGTCTGCTGGGGGTTATTAAGGATGCGACCATGCGAGATGTGTTGCGGTTCACAGAGGTAGACCTCATGAGAGGGTTTTATTTAGCGCAGATAAAGGCGTTAACCTTACCGGCCGCGTTATTGGGAAAAAAGGTAGGGGTGAGGGTAGATGCTGAGCCGCTCAAGACCCAACTGGAGGAATTGCGGTCTCAATTGCAGAATGTGAGGGCAGAGATGGCGCGTTGGAGGAAAACGGTGCGAAGCACGTGCACGAAAGGCTTAGCATACGCTCAGAGAGCGAAGAAAATGAAGGTGTTGGCGGTGGTGCAAGGTTATCGAGTTGAGCGCGCTAGAATGGGCCAAACTGAGGTCGCTGCCGGACTGTCGGCCACTAAGGTAGAGCTGGAAGCGATACGTCATAAGGCTGTGTTGCTAGAGTTTGAATTGGCGAATAAGCAGAAGAAGGTGGATAAAGCTCAGCAAGCTTGTGCCACTGCCAATGAGAGGTTGGAGGAAGCTCTTGTGAATAATGAAGAGCTGCATGAGCAAGCCGCGGAGGATAAGAGAGAGGCATATGCACGAATAGTGGAGCTAGAGAAGGCCTTAGACGAGAAAAGGGCCAAGACCATAGAGTTAACCAGGGTGATGGCGTCTGAGAGGGCTACTTACCCAGATCTGTGTCTCGCGGCAGTGGAGCAGTTCAAGTTATCCCCAGAGTTCCAAGTGGCCGTCGACGCAGCTGTGGCGAGGGGCTTGGCCAGAGAAGAGGAAATCTGACGGGCGCAAACCAGCCATGAAGGTTGTGAGAATGACCTTGTCATCATTTTCCTCCACGTGTAAGACCTCGGTATTGAAACCATGACAAAGCTGTGCAGCGACTCCCCTTCCATCTGTCGGATGTTTAGCAGTAGAGTCGCTGGATGTCGTTGTCGCTGAGCACCAATGAAATGGCTCAAGAAGGATTTGCTGAGCTGGTGGAAGGATGTGACAAAGTCTGGGGGAAACTAGTTGAACCAGAGGCGCGCCGACCCCTTCAATGTGACAGGGAAAGTGCGACGCATGATTTCGTCTAGAAAGAGATGTAGAATCATGAGTGTTCGAAATGCTTTCACATGGTCGACCGGATTGGTGATACCATTGAAGGTGTCAATCGATGGCATTTTGAACTTGGGGGGGGAGAGCTTTATCTCGAATGGAGACGGTAAAAGGAGAGTTGACGGTAGAGGAAGGTCTGGGTTGCATGTTTTGTATGACCCCTTGCAACTGAAACTTCATGGCCCGTAACTCTTCATCCCAAACAAGGCATGATCCTTGGAAGCATGAATCGGTGGTCAAACACTGCTAGCCTCCCCTTCGTGGGTGGTGGCGTGGTGCAGTGGAAGGTGGTTATGGAAAGACAATGGTCCCTCTTGACGAAGTTGCGAGTCTGGGGGAGGGGGGTGCAGTCCGTCAAGATTTGAAATTAGAGGGTGAAATTAGAAAAATAATAAACTGATTGAATCTATTTTATATAAAAAAATATCTTTTAATTTTATTTTTTTTTACTAAACACACATGTTTATTTTAATAATTTTTTTAGTTTTTTTAATATAAAAATAACTTATTTATTTATTTTATATAAAAATAATTTACCAATTTCATCACCAATAATCTTCCACATTATTATTAAAACAATCATACTTTTATTTAATTCCTTCCTTAATAATCAGCATATCAATAATCTTTTTATTTTTGAGCTTTAATTTTTGAGCTCTAAAGGTAGTTCTAATGAGTTGACAATGAGCTCCACCTATAATGATGTGATGTTTTAATCTTGATTTATTTATTTATTTATTTATTTATTCATTACCATATTATTAGTGTTTTATTAAAGCACCAAAATTAATGGTATGAATTATTGCTGTTTAATTAATTATTCTTTCAGTAACGATTCCATCTACCCTAATCGACCGACCAATAGCCTAATTTCTTGTATTGAGGGGATTGTGGGATCGAAAATATAAACCATTACCACTTTGGAGTTGGCTTGGCGCGTTGTAAAACAAAACCCACTTTAACGATTTCAGTGAGAAAAATCTCAGCGATTGGCGCAGAGAGAGAGAGAGAGAGAGAGAGAATGGGGAAGGGCCGAAGGTTAGCGCTGGTGGCGACGAGCGAGGACGAGGACGAGGCACCGCCGCGAGCACCGCGTTCGCATTCGTTGAATACAGAGGAAGAGCTACCGAGTCGGAGGAAGAGGAAGAAGGTGAAGATCAGTGAGGTTGAGGATGATGACGATGATGATGATGCTGAGGAAGAAGAGGAACCCAGAGGACGAAGGAAGAAGAAGAAGATGAAGAAGAAGAACAAGGTAAGAGAAGAAGAGAAGTCTGTGAGCGACGATGATGAAGACGACAAGAAGGAGGAAGCGGTTCAGGAAGACGCCAAACCTATTGGCGATGTCGCTAGGGTTTCTGGCAAGGGTCGTGGGAGGAAGAGCCACTACGAGGCATTTGAGTATGATGGACTTCGATATGATCTCGTGAGTTCCCCCCTTTCGATTCTCGCTTGCAATTTCTCTTTTTCTTAATTCATTTTTTAATTGGTGGTGGATTGTTTGAGGAATTGATTTTAACTTTAAAGGGTGGTTTTTGATGAGTGGGAATGCAATTTTTTGACTGTGGATTGCAATTGCCAATTATGTTGGTGTTAATTGGATTTGGGGATTAATTTTATCGCTTAAAAAAAAAAGAAAAAAAAAGAAGAGAAAGTTTGGTATTGGAAGAAAAGGGGCTTACAAATACAATTTCTGTTATTGTGCTTTGATTTGGGGTTAAGATTTTAGGTCTAGAGATGAGAATTAAACTCATTGCATATTAAGAATGGAATTTTATTTTATTTATTTATTTATTTATTTTTTTGCGAGGATAAGTTGGGTATGAGTTATGTGAATTCTCTCTCTGAAATGATGGGAAATTGTAAATTGAGAAATTTCTTAAGATATTTCTCATAAATGGTGTTGTTCATTTCCCCATCCCTTCTCTTTTAGTTCTTGTGTGTTCTTTTGGTTATCTCATGATGGATTCTTTTTATTTTAATCTTATTTTTCATACTTCCTAATTTTTCAAAAATGTTTGTGATGTTTTTTTGTATACATTTTACTTATATCCATTTGGTTAAGAAATTTGGTTTCTCCTTAATTACTTTTATATCATGATTTAAAGTGACGAAACATATTTTACTTAATGCTTTTTTGCTTATGCATTGTGGTATTATATATGGTTTTTGTGCAGGAGGATCCTGTGCTTTTAGTTCCCGAGGAATCAAATCAAAAGCCTTATGTGGCAATAATTAAGGTAATTGCTACTCTAAAGTACTTTCGTAGTTTTTTTAAAAGATACTTGGAAATATTACGCATTTGCATCTGTGGTTATGAGATTTTTGTTGAGTTTCCAACTTGTAGATTCATTGCATATCGTGTCAACGTGGTGGAGTTGTGAAACTTATGATCACACTCTCCTGCATATTTCGTTCATATCGTTATATGCCACAATTTGGTTATTAAAGGGTCTTTGAATCATAGTTTTGTTAAAAACTATAGTACATCTCTATTCTTATTTATTCTGTATTGAATACAAATTGGACATATGTAAGTGGAAGTAATTGCCTTCTAACATAACTTGTAGTGTTACTGGTTGCCCTCAAATGCATCATGGTTTAGTTGCAGTCTTAAGAAACTTGAGTTTCCAGGATTGGCCAATGAGGCATTTTCTCTTAATGCTGCATTAATTGTAGTTTTTCTTCTCTTGGAGAATGCATGGCTTAGGAAAGTTTATACAATAGCGGACACCTTTTTGAATCCATTTTATGATGTTAAAATTTCAGTGTTAACATTTTGCAAATAATTCTTTTTTTTTTGAAACATTGAAGTTACTTAATACAAGTGAGGATCTTTGAGGTATATGATTCAATAGGGCATAAGTGGTTGCATCTTTTTAAATTGTTGATCTTCTTGTATTAGACTTAGGTATTGATTTTTGGCAACACTTAAGTTGTTTTTTGGGCATTGCACTTATTTTTCAAGTGTATTTCTAGTATAGAACTCTTTCACCTTGGTATGTTCAGTTTTTTTTATTGTTACTTTTCGACCTTGGATGATGGTGTTCTTGTTCTGTTTACAGGATATTACTCAGACCAAAGATGGGAGCATGATGGTAACTGGACAGTGGTTTTATCGTCCTGAGGAGGCAGAGAAAAAAGGAGGGGGAAATTGGCAATCACGTGATTCAAGGGAATTGTTCTATAGTTTCCATCGTGATGATGTTCCGGCAGAATCTGTGTTGCACAAGTGTGTGGTGCACTTTATCCCATTAAACAAGCAGATTCCAAACCGTAAACAACATCCTGGCTTTATTGTGCAAAAGGTGTATGACACTGAACAAAGGAGGTTGTTTAAACTAACCGACAAAGACTATGAAGATAACAAACAACATGAAATTGATCTTCTTGTTCAGAAAACATTATCAAGATTGGGGGATCTTCCTGACATTGAGATAGAAGATACTCCTGTTGACCAGGAAGATCAGTTGAAGAATAAAAGATTGCTTCGAAAAAAAAGCATGTCACTTCTTGATGTCTCGAGGGATGATGAGGCAATGACAAAGTCTGGTCAATCTCTTAAAGCTGAAACACCGGGGAGTGTTACAAGTAATGCTTCAGAATACTACACAATTTTGTCAAACTTTAAGGCCCTAACTGGTGAAACACAACGTGACAAATGGTTAGAAAAGCTTCTTCAAGGAATTCAGTTCATATGCAGTCCCATGGACAATGGGCAGAGTGATGATAAAGAAAAAGGTGGATCTCATGGTATTGATCAGGCACAGGACAGAGGTTCAAAAAGTGCAAATGGATCTCAAGAGAAGAGTGTGAGTGTATTGGAGTTTTTCACCTGATTTTGGCATGGTCATCTTGGGTTTCTAGAAAAATCAGTATAACGCCTTTTGCTAGGTTTACGAGATGAGAATACATAATGGAACTCTAAAGCAGAGATAAAAGATATTTTATGAGATGTTTTTTTGGTTGCATTTTACAGGGTATCACAACTTTTGTCTGGCCAGATGCTGCTGTTCCTGCTGTAACTGCTCTTGAGAAAGCTTCACATGATGCCCTTTCCTCAGATTTTCAGAAGTATAACCAAAAGATGAGGCAGCTGGTCTTCAATCTTAAGGTTAGATGGTTGTCTGTCTGTTTATTTTGTTTCGCACATGCACGAGTCATTACCCTCTCTGAATTTTATTCCTTTAGGTATCACTGGGCATGCACCCTCTGGTTACTTATCCTTAATTAAATACATGTTTGATGACCTTGAGAGATACAATGATCAATAGCTAGAGTTCTCTCTAAAACATACATACTGTCACAGCATATAGTAGAATAGCCTTGGAATAAATATCAGGCCTAAGATCGGATGGATGGCAGATGGTAGGCTACTCGACCCAATCCGATCTGCTAATACTCCTAAGAAAATGAAGTTATGCTTCTATGCTTTGTGTGTCAAAAAAATGACCTTTATTTAGTAATTATATTTGTTATTTATGAAATATGAAAGTTGGGCGTGTATGTTTATTATAAAAAATTTTGAGCACAAAATAGTAAAGAATTACTAAAAAAAAGTTCGAAAATGGTCAAAAATAGTAAAGCCTAAACTGCCAAACCAATTCATATCCACCCGCCAACTCGCACAGCCAACTTAATCCGCATCCGCTAACCAAGTGGACGGATGCAGATTTCTTTTTCTCAATTCCGACTAAGTTTGGACGGATGGCGGATGAGAGGCCACCTGACCCGACCCGCGAGGGAAGTAACTTGCTGAGTTGTTCCATGTACTCACTAATTATTGTGAATTTTGTCATATTTGTGCTGAGATGTTGATTTCTTCTTCTTTTCTTTTTTTTTTGTCTTCTCTTCTTTTACTTCTTTACTTATTGGCAGAGCAATTCATTATTAGCCAGACGTCTACTGAATGGAGAGTTGGAACCTTCGAAAATACTGAACATGTCACCTAACGAGTTAAAGGTATCATCTTTATTGTTGGTTCTTCCTGGAATTGGTTTTCTCCTCCTGCATTTCAGGTGTGATTAATATTATTATTTTTTGCCAAGGAATCAATTTAATAACAAAAAAAGAATGGGTATACAAAGAAAGCACAAAGCACCACCCTTAGGGCACACAAAGACATGGCCACAACAACAAGCCACAAACTCCTCACCACAAGGAAACAAGACAACTAGCCTAGAATGAGGCTAGCCAAAGTGGCACAGCCAAAACAGCGTTATAGGTTAAAACTTCAGTAAAAATTTTTGTTTATCCCTAGCAAGCAGGAGTCTCCAAATCTTCTCTTTAAGCTTATTTCAGTTTTCACTTGGTGATGATGATGGTCGTAGGCTATCCATATTCCCCTTAACTCCATTTAAAGGAGTTGATTCAACAAAGATTTCAGAAGCACCATTGGCTACACTTTCATCAACCTCGTTCACATCTTTACAATGGGTAGCATACACGGAGGGATCACATTATTCTCCATTTTACATGTGCTACCTTCAAAGGATGCATTATGTGTATTGCCATATCAGGCGTCATATACCTCTGGTGAAAGTTCTATGCCTCTATAAATTTTTGTAGAGTTGGTGGCTCAGGACATTGTTCATGTTTGTGATGTTTTTTTTTTGGCAAGTAATATTTGTAATTTTAATATCTGAAGTGCAGCCTTTTGTTTAATGATATAGTTGTATCTACTTTGTTTTGGTGTAAACTATTTTACGAAAGAACTCCGCATGTCATGCTTAATGTTTTATCCTTGATACAATGATCTCAAGCCTAGAAAAGAAGAGGGGGGGGGGGGGGGGGGGGGTTGTGTTAGGTTGACAGCTAATGCAAAACTGAAATATCAGATGACACCTCAACAGCTAATGAGTAGCATTGTCAGTTAGGGCAAGGAATTATCCAAACTAGTGGGTGGCACATGCAATGTGTGTGCAATTCAAATAAGTAAGAATAAAAACAAATAATAAAGAAATTAATATTATAATATGTATGTTGCCTAATTGGTAAGAGTTTTCTTAATGAAACCCCTTGGTCTTACTTAGGTTCGAACCTTGTTTACCTCTTTGTGTAACTTTTTATTTTAGGATAGGAAAATCTGCCATGTGGCATGAGGAGAAGCAAAGGCTTCAAAACACCAAGGCTATGAAGTACTGACATTTCAAAACAAGTGCCGTATCCGTGTTGGACACATAGACAATTCGGGGACACATATGGGACACAACACATGGCGTATCCCTTTATTTAATTAATTTATTTTCAAGGTACATGCTGGGGACATTAGGATCACACCAGGGACATGCCACGTTGTCTTTTCTTTCATTTTATTTAGTGTTTTTGATGAATATTGAATGTTTATTATTTTTTTCTTAGATTTAAATACGTAATAGACCATCCATAAAAAATATATAAACTGTAAGTGTTAATTTAAAGTATTTTTTTATAATAAAAAAAATATATAGAATTAGAGTTAGTTTTTGTTAATATTGATTATTTGTGGATATAATATTAATCTATATAGTAAATAAAAATATATGAAAACATATTTTATTGCCGTGTTCTCGCTGTATCCGTGTCCCTATTTTTTTGAAATCGCCATGTCCTTTGTCCACATCTGTGTCCATGTCTGTGTCCGTGCTTCTTAGACTAAGTCTTTTTCTTAATACAATAGGATAGATGATGTTTCTAACAAATACAAATACCATCCTCTTCTGTATCTTATGATTGAAATGAACTCAAAACTTACTTTTTATCTACTAGGATATGTTTTGCCATTGGTGGACGTGGAACACTTCCAATTGTAACTCTTTGCGTGTTTGCTCTCTCATACTATTTTGGATCAAGTTCCCTTTGGGTTGATTGACTAAACTTTTGATTGAAGCCTTTGGTTTAGATAATGGAGCTGATTGGATGCATTTTCCTATTTACTATGAGAATAATTTTCTCAATTTTCTCTTGTTTTATATAAGAATAAAAACTCTTCCTTACAATGAAGGGCAAGAGTTTCTGTTTTTTTGTTTTATCAAAACGACTAAGGATGTCTTTAGGGGATACTGTGTCTAGGGCGCAGGGGGCTTTTGTGAAAGGAAGAAAAATTTTAGATGTTGCCTTAGTGGCAAATGAAGCAGTGGAGGAATATAGGAGTTCAGGGAGGGAGGGTCTTATTTTTAAGGTTGATTTTGAAAAGGCATATGATCATGTGGATTGGCAGTTTTTGGATTTTGTAATGGACAAGAAAGGATATGGTGGGCGGTGGAGATCTTGGATTAGGGGTTGTTTGTCGACTTGCAATATGTCAATCATAGTTAATGGTAAACCAGGGGAGTGCTTTAGGGCTTCGCGGGGGCTTCGACAAGGGGACCCATTCTCTCCATTTCTTTTTATTTTGGTGGCTGATGTTTTAGGCAGGATGGTCGATAGAGCTAAAGAAACAGGTCTTTTTGAGGGGTTGGAGGTGGGGAAGGATAGAGTTAGTGTAACTCATTTATAATATGCGGATGATACTATATTTTTTCCTACGGGGGATGAAAATCAAATAGTTAATCTTTATTCGATCTTGAGAATTTTTGGGCTTCTTTCGGGGCTCAAGGTTAATTTGGGAAAAAGTAGCGTGGTGGGAATTAATATGCAGCAAGATCAACTTCAGAACAAGGCGTCTCTTTTAGGATGTGGTATAAAGTCACTTCCGATTAAGTATTTGGGTCTCCCATTGGGGGGTAATCCTAGGAGTGAAGTATTTTGGTCTCTAGTGGTGGAAAAGATTGGCAAGAGATTGGAAGGTTGGAGTAAGGTTTTATTATCATGAGGGGGTAGATACACTTTCATTAAGACTGTTTTGAGTGATATTCCTATTTATTATTTATCTTTATTCAAGATTCCGGTTAAGGTGGCTAGGTCAATAGAAAAGTTGATGCGGGGATTTTCTTTGAGAAGGTAAGGATGAAAGGAAAAAGGATCACTTGGTGAATTGGGAGGTGGCGTCGTTACCTAAGGAGAAGGGGGGTTTGGCTATCGGTAACATTGTGGCTAGGAACTTGGCCCTTCTTGGCAAGTGGTTATGGAGATTTCCACTTGAGACTGATTCACTATGGCATTCGGTTATAACAAGCAAATATGGGATTCAAGACAATAGTAGGGATTCACGAGTGGTTTTAAGGGGGTAGCTGTCGTGCTCCTTGGAAGTCAATTTCTCAAATTTTCACATGTTGGTCTCGACATCTTTCTGTAAGGGTGGGCAATGGGGAAATTGTTCGGATTTGGGAGGATGTTTGGATGGGTCAATCTTCTTTTGCTGTGGATTTTCTCGCATCTTTATCGAGTGGCTCGTTCTCATAACTCTTCAATTGCTTCCATGGCTTGCTCTCTTTTGGCTCCAATTGCTTGGAATTTTGATTTTTCTAGAAATCTTAATGATGGGGAGGCTTCACAGTTGATTTCTTTATTATCTAGAATTGATCGCTTTTCTTTATCTCCTCTTTTGGAGGACAAGAGGGTTTGGGCACTTCATTCGGTCCGGAATGTTTTCTTGTAAGTCTTTTTTTAATTACATCATCTCGATAACTCTCAAGTTTCTCAATTTCCTTTTTGCAAAAAAGTTTGGAAGGCTTGTACTCCCTTAAAGGTAAAGGTGTTCATGTGGGCCTTGGTTCATGGAGGAATTTTGACAAATGATACATTGCAGAAAAGGAGACCCAATCGTTTTTTAAATCCTCAGTGATGCATTCTGTGTTGTAAGAGCGGGGAATCCGTGGATCATTTATTCTTGTATTGTCCAATAGCTTTGAATTTATGGCATAGATTGTTTTGTTTTGGAAATGTTATGTGGGTGGCCCCAAAAAGGAGTGCGTATATGCTCTTAGTTGATTTTCGCACTTTTGGAGGATTGAGGGAGAGCCAAAATTCTATGGACTTTGTGCCGTCTTTGCAACTTTTTGGATTCTGTGGATGGAGCGAAATCAAAGGTTATTTGAAGATAAGTTCCGGGAGGTGGGCTGTTTGTGGGATCATGTTTGTCACTTATCTTCTTTTTGGGTGGCGGTGTGTGCTATGTAAGCTTTTGCCTGTGTTTTAGCTGGTTAGGGGTTTTTTTTGTGTTTGTATTTTCATTATCTTGTGTGTGTTAGAGGATGCCTCATCCTCTCTTCCTTTTTTGATTTATCTATAAAGCTTTTGTTGTTGATCAAAAAAAAAAAAAAATACTAATCTTATGAGTTGAAAAATTCATTTCATGTCCTCGTGGTATTTTCATTTTGTTGGGGACTTCATGGGGATCCTTTCATTTTTGGTTGGTGTGGTGCTTTTGTAATGTTTATTTTTTGTGACTTCTGTTCTACTATCTTCTTGGTTTCTATAAACTGTAGTGTGATTCTTTGCATCAAGAAGAATTTTAAAAAGAAGACCTATGCAGCCTATTTTGGGTAGGGCCGCAACTTGGGCAAGTTGGGTTGAGCTAGGGAGGGGTTTGCCCAGGCTCAACCCAAGCTTTACCAGAGCCATTAGCAAGCCACGGCCTGTCCAAGCTTCACCCCGAGGTAGTTGAGCCCAATCCCAGCCCAAACTGCGATTTACAAATTCAGGCTTTGATTGGGTTGCCCAATGGCCTAGAGCCCCAACCACCCCCACATTCTATGATATTTTTATGCTCGTTATTGAGTTTAAGAACATAAAAAATTGCTCTGCCAAGTTGGAATCCAAGTTACATTTCATTCAAATACATACTGAACATGACAACTTAAAGAAACTATGCTGTGTAGACATATGTGTTGTCTGGAAGGTTCACATTGTGCATCTGCACATGCACGCGCACACATACAGGATTGCGTGTATATTTGAAATATACGAGGGAGGGAGGGAGGTTTTGTAGAGGTAAGTGAAAGACCGTGGAGCTTTTGATATCTTTAATTTGTGGATGAAGTGGGCATTTTTACCTTTTCTAATAGAATGGGTGTCCTGTACATTTTAAAAAGAGCTGTATTGTCATAAAACCACTTTAAAGTACAAGTTTGGAGCTTTGTGAATTGTCATTGTACATGTTGAACATGTTAAAATTTTATGAAGACAAATGAAGGTGCCTGCTTGCCAAGTTGGTAAAATCTCTCAGTGGTCAAGTTGGGTTTTATGCTTGGGCAAGTTTTTATTATTAGTATTGTTTTTGGGGGTTGGGGGGTGGGGGAGCTGAAAGAAAGATCTTTCAAGTTGCAATAATTTATTTATTTTTACTTTCAGGAGGGATTAACTGCAGAGGAAATAGCAAGCAAGGAGCCTGAAGAGTCAGAGCGCATGCAGGTATGATTTTGCCGCTTCAATCTGGTCTTATTCTTCAGTACGTGAAAGAAATATATGTAGCATTTTGACACAAAGAAAGGGTTTTGTGACACTGCAACTCCCTAAAATAGAGATGCCGGGACCATGACTACATGGTTAGAAGCTTAGCATCGTGTGATTACAGATAAGAGATTGGGCCCCTTCTCAAAGATATGATGATATAGCACACCTTGCCTTTCACTTTTGGAGTACTCTGCTCCACAAATGCCATTATAGAAGCAGTGACATAATGAGAAAATAACGAGCTTTCCCATTGCGTTTTAAGTTTTTTTGTACCGTTGGAAAACATAATGAAAAAAGTAATAACTAAATTAACTTTATATGACCAAAAGATGCAATGCCCTCGTTCCTTTTCCCTATTTAAATTAAACTAAGTGCACTCATCGTTGAATGTCCAAACACACACTGAAGCATACTTGCAGTGATTAGTTGGACACGGAGTGTCATTTGCTGATTGGATTCACTTATGTGTTAGATACTCATTATTCGACATATCCTTAATTAAGTACAGTCCTTAATATCATAAATATTCTGTTACGTTATTTGTGGTCAGCTACTTGTTTGATTCTTGTAACAGATGACTGATGCTCGTTGCAAAAGATGCTCAGAGAAAAAAGTGGGTCTAATCGACATCATACAAGCTGGACTTGGAGACCGTTATCAGGTTCCTATCATTTATGCGTTAATGTCGAATTTGATTGTGCAATCGATTCTGTATGAACTTAATCATTGAAAAGGCTTTTTTTACTATTGTAGTCCCTACTGGTAACAATTAGCATAATGGCAGAATATGGAATTCAACAATTATCAAGAGTTAATGAATATATAATATACATCAAACATCCTATTTCACTGCCAATTAATCTAATTGTAGTCTAATAATGTATAGTTAAGAAAAGCTCAAAACCCTAGAACTGTATTGAGGAATTCCGTTTCTTTAGTTGCCATTGACTATCTTTTGTTTTTTTTCTTTCTTTCTGGTTTTGGGGTTACAGTTGGAGTGTATTGCTTGTGGTAATACCTGGTATGCTTCTAGAGATGAGGCATCTACACTGACAATAGACGGGCCTAGTTCTGCCAGGAGTGTAGGCACTGCACCATGGGCCACTGCCAAGTTTGAAGATGTCGAGAAGAAGTTGGTGAGTCCCAGGGAATCCGAGAAGTCAACTAGTGATGTTTTCAAAAAGACAACTGAAGCTTACATGCCGGTCTTGGACACCCAGAAATCATTTAACAAGCCTAGTAGAACTGAAGACAATACTACAATAACTAAAGATGCTGAGTAGCTCTAGGCGCGCTGATTCTGCAGTTTTTTGAGTCATTACTTCCTCAGGGTTTCTTTGTGTACAGGTAAATTGTATTCTGTGCTTGTACATATCTAGGTAGCGTAAAGATGTTTTAACCATGCGAGTGCACCTTGTTGAAGTCGAGTGAGCTTAAAGTGGAAAAATTGGAACTGTTTAGTTTAGTGGGTGATACATAATTACCAAATATAGTTTTATCATGACCATTTGTGGGCTCGTGTCGTGATACCTTATAGAGTTCTATTATGAGCATTTTTGGGCTCCCCTAGCTGCATACTTGAAATTTTAGCTTCATGCATTCATCATGGCATATATTTAAATATTTGGACTCTTAAATTAGACAAATTTTTGAGGAAATTTTTTTGTGCTGGATCAAACAGACAGGAAAAATTTAGACAAAATTTCGAACAAATTTTTTCCTCTTTTGGTGTGCAGACACATCCCTCATATGAGTCGAGGATGTATTTGCCTTGGTGTAGTTGGTTATCACGTCAGCCTTACACCCTGAAGGTCTCCAGTTCATACACGAGTGATGCCAACTTGATGAACTCAATAAAAATTAACTTGATGAACTCAATAAAAATTGGTTGTAAGTTGGTCTGGCCATGCGGTCATAAAATATATATGTATATATATTTATCGCATGCAAGTAAAACCATTGCTCAGCCACGCTCACCAACACTCGAATCAGGGAGGAATCTACGAGTAAAATAGAGGGATGAGAGAAAGGAGATCAGAAATCATGGGAGTTGCATGAAGAGGGGCTAGGGGTTTTGATTTGGGGGAGAGAAGGTAGGCTGAATGCTTGAGAGATGAGAGAGAGTGGAGCACAAATTAGGGGTGAGCATAGTTAGGATTGGTCCGGATTGGGGTAAAATCATATTTAATCCGTTATCTACGGTTTTTAAAAAATTAAAACCAATTCAATCTGTTTAAATTGTGGAATCAATCCGAACCATTCATTTAAATACGGGTTGGATCGGTTTAAGATTATGGATTCACATAATTAATAATTAAAAATATATATATAACATTTTAATTTCATAAAAATATAAACATAGCATCATATTAGTTGTACAATAGCAACATGTCTTTCTGTGATAATGAAATATTGTTTTAGAATTTAAACAATCATAAGAAAGCTGGTTCTACTATAAGTATTTAGACCATTACAAATTAAAACTAAAAACCAACAAACAAAAGCAATAAAGGTCCCGTTTGATAGAGCTGTGAGAAAGTGATTATAGATTGTAGCTTACCAGATTAGGACTTATAGCTGTGAACATAAGCTGTGAACCTGTTTGGTGCAGCCGTGGGATTATGGATTTAAACAGCAGAGTGTTTGGTTAATAAGCTGTAAAATAACTTTTTACTGTATAATTGTCCATTTTGCCTTTATATGATATCAAAATGATTATTTTGTCATTTTTTCAATTTTAATTTTAAAAAAATTATTTCATTAATAAAAGTTAATATAATTTGCATCAATTAATACTAAAATTAATAATAGTATCAATTAGTACAATTTTTTTCATTTTTTCATTACAAATTAATTAGTGTCAATTAATGGCTTAATTATCATCAATTAATACTAAAATTAATAATAGTATCAATTAGTATAATTTTTTTCATTACAAATTAATTAGGTGTCAATACTAATTAATATAAAAATACTGAAATTAGTGTCATTATAAAATTAGTGTCATTTATTTTGTCAATTATATTTTTTCATTTAATAGAAGTTATTTAATTTATTATTTCATTTTATTTAATTGTTCAATTTAATCATTATCTTTTTTTGGCTTATTTTGTTTTGTTTTCATTAATATCAATTACAATAACAAAGATTATTTCATTAATAAAAGTTAATATAATTAGTATTACAAAAATCATTATTTTCATTAATAGTATCAATTGTTAATCATTATTATTTTTAATTATTATTTATTGATATTAATTGAAATAAATTTATTTAAATTGTGCAATTTATTTGAATTGATTATTTTTGTTTTTAATTTTTATTTTAAATTGGTAAAGAAATTACCAAATAAATTTATTTTTGTTTTTAACTATTAATTTTATTATTTTGTTTTTAATTATTATTTATTGATATTAATCAAAATAAATTTATTTAAATTGATATTTAATCGAAATAATTATTATTTTTGTTTTTAATTTAATTTTTTTAATATTTATTTTTTTTTGAAATAAATTGTTTTTCATTTTATTTTGAAAAGTAAATATTAATTCTGAAATAAATTGTTTTTAATATTGATTTTTTTCTTTTTTTTTTTTCAATTTATTTTCTAGGGTTTGAAAACCCTAGCTCCGGTAGCACAGCGGCGATGACCGGCGCTAGGGTTTCAAATCGCGATGACGACAGAGCTTTAGGTAGAGCTTCGTGATCGCGATGGTTCAGACAGAGAGACAGAGCTTCGCGATGGTTCAGACAGAGCTTCAGGCAGAGCTTCGCGATCGCGATGGTTCAGACAGAGAGACAGAGCTTTGCGATGGTTCAGATAGAGCTTCAGGCAGAGCTTCGCAATCGTGATGGCGATGACGGCGTTGAGAGATCGCGATGGTTCAGACAGAGAGACAGAGAGACAAGAGATAACAAAGCTTCGCGAGCTTCGCCGGAGAGAGAGAGAGATAGAGAGAGAAATCATCGGAAATCTCCAGAAATTATCGCCGGAAATCGCCTCTCAGGCTGCCAGAAATCGCCCCAAGCTCTCTCTTTATCTCCGTGGATGTGAACAGTGAACAAAAGTGAAGTTTATATATTGGCAGTTTGGTAATTCTTCAATTTTTGAAGGGGCATTTAAGTCATTTTGCCCCTTCCAAAACAGCTGCGCGCATAAGTTGTATTTTTAAGCACCTGCGGAGCAACTTTCAATTTAAGCTGAAATTTGGCTTAAATTAAGCCATAATCTATCCTCATAAGGTATACCAAACACACCAATATAGCTTAATTTAAGCCAAAAGCTGATTTAAGTTGAAAATAAGTTTTACCAAACGCCCTCAAAAGAAGATACTATGCAGGTTTAGCTTTGGGTTTAGATTTAATATGAAATAAGAGAAAATACTATGCGGGAGTGTGTACAATATAAATATAAGCTATTTGTACACGGTTCGGATCAGTTCCAATCCAGCACCGTGGGGTTCAATCTGGAACCGATCCATGGATTATAGATTTTTAATTTTTTTAATTTTTCAATCTAAAATCGAATCACGAATTGAAAAAACCAATCCAAATCTACCGGATTGGATTGGACCGGATCAGATTACGAATTTCATAGATTCTTTACTCAGCCCTAGCACAAATCGTAAATGCTTGTATTTTGATGGACTAATTCTATATGTACTAATTAATGCACTAACTAGTATACTAATTAATGATGTGATATAATTTAAGATATTTTTAGTATTGTAATTTATATAATGAGTAGAATTAATAATAATGTCATAACTAGTGTTGGTATACTAATAAATACATTAACTGATGCATATAGTACCACTCAATTTGATGAGATGTGATTTTGACCTGATAGTATGTAATCTGAGCATTTAATCAAGAAGGATCATGTAAGGCAAGGCCGTAACTAAGCACATCTGGTCGGTTCAGCTCATGCGGGATTTTGTTGGCTAAACTCAGACACTCGACGGAGTAACCGAAATTTACAGATTTACAAAATCGGTCAACCGTTTAAAAACCATGATTTTGACTGTGTCATGTCAGGCATTGGGTTTATGAACAACCCTAATGGAGATAAAAATTCATAAAGTTTACGCACTTTAATCTCGAAATTTGAACAATTCATAAAGCTTACACACTTTAATCTCGAAATTTGAACTTCTGACCACTCATATGAGATTGTTTTAGAGATGCCATTGAATTGCAAGCCCATGCCTAAAAGTAATGGTTGGGGCTCAGCTCAAGCAATTGCTTGAATTAAGTTGGAGCCATTTATGAAACTTGATTTTCTTTTTAAAAAATACATACATATATATATACACATATTAGAAGTGACAACATACACTATGCGTGTATATATAATCATTTTGTTTAAAAAAAACAAGATTATAGATTGTATAATTGAATTTAAAATCTGAAAATTGAAATGAATTTGATGAAAAAAAAAACACACACACACAGAAGTTGAGAGATTTGGATAAATAAAAGCAAAAAAACCCTGAATTTAAGGCTTAACTACTCACAACTCAAACAACAAAGGTTGTTTCATAAATTTGTGTTTTCAAAACGTAATTTTAATAAGTTTAGCAAAGAAATAATAATAAAATAAGACACGACTTTACAAAATTAAAATAAATATACAAGTGCTTGGAATTGAGAAATATGTTTTAAAAACACTAGTTTAGTAAAAGTGTCATACTTGGATGAAATTCAAGTCTCAATATGATCTTTTGAGAACCATGGTGATTTCGCAAGACTTAGGCAGTAAAGTCGTCTTTGTAAAAGAGTTACGTTTATTCAAGGCTCGTGTTGGCACTTTAGTCCACTTCCTCCAAATACTTCGAGCAACGCTTGGGAATGATAATGAATTTTAAGTAATTTGAAATTTATAATAAATTGTTTATATAGTTTCAATATAATATACATAAATAAATAAAATATGAACGTCAATGGACTTAAAATATTGGGCTCAAATCTTGAAAAAATAAGGTTGGGTTGGGTTGGATTGGGTTGAAGAGTTGGGCTGGCCATTACCCACCTGCCCAACCCAAATCCATCCATAACTAGACTTCTTCAAATTGCCTCCAAAAACCACACACGCACACACTCTCTCTCTCCCTCTCCCTCTCTCTCTCTCTCTACATGCTCTCTTTCTCGCAGTTTCTCTCTCTGTTCTCACTCTTCAGTACTCAAATTCACCTTCCAAGGCAGACGGTGAGTAAACTGGTTCGATTGGTTCGTTAGAGTCGTCGGAGGAAGCAAGTAAATGAATTTTATGTATTGAATTGAAATAAAACAAGGTCATCGATGAGTTAGGGTTGATTCTCTCTCTATTTTTCTCTTTGTTCTCTCTCTTCCCTACTCAAATTCACCTTCTATGGCAGACGGTGAGGAAACTAGTTCAATTGGTCTGTCAGAGGAAGCAGGTTAATGAATTTTATGTATAGAATTGAATTAAAACAAGCTTATCGACGAGCTAGGGTTGATTTCGTGTTTTTGAATTGGGGGGTTTTTTACGTGTTTTGTACTAGGGTTTATTTTGTTTTTTGTGAGAAAGACAAATCACACAATTGTTTGTTATGTCTCTTCTTTTTTCTATTTCTTGCATTTCTTGTTGAGATTCAACATCCTCTAGAGTCTTTGACATAAATCTGGAAGACTTTAGAAAGTTGTAGAGAAATTCCGAAGATTATGGAACATTCGAGAAGAATCCAGAATATTGGAGAAATTTAGGTTGCGTTTGGTTGTGTTTTGTAAATGTGATTTGGGAGTATGAGTTATATTTTGAGTTTGTGTGTTGTAGAATTATGATTTGAGTGTAGAAAATTTGTTTGGTAAAGAATTTTGAAAATAGTTTTGGAAAAGAGGTTTGATTTGAGTGGGGAATTGTTGATATGATATTTGATACGTGATACAAAACCCAAACTGACCCTACCCTTCAAACTTATACACAGTGCCTACAGAGAGCTTCTATATACACACACCCTTTCCTCTCTATACAAATCCTTCTCAATACACACACTAAAAAAATAAATCCGAATATTTTTGACTCACTACACACACCTATCATTCCACATATACCCCTAATGTAAATCATACACACACACCCCCCCCTCTCACACACACAGCCGTCTATCACCCCTCTTACACACACACCCAGCTGAGAACCCCTCTCACACACACACCCATCTCTCACACAAATCCACCGTTCCTCCCCAAAAGCTTCATCCATCCATCTATGCCATTGAAGTATTGGCATTGAAGGGCATTGAAATCTTCACATTTTAGGTTAGTTTACACAGATTAGAATCTTGTCATTCCTATTTTATTTGTAATGTGGGTTAATTTTTACCATTTTCGAAATTTTCCATCGTGGTTGTTGTGTTTCCTCATTCGGAACTGGTTATCCGAAATTTTTGTTTTTATTCGGCAATCTACTTCCGAATTTTATGGTTCTATTCGGCACTATAGTTCCAAAAATATGTATTTGGTTCGGATTGCAACTTCCGAAAATAATGGTTTTGTTCGGTTTTCAACTTCCGAATGGTAGTTTTAATTTCGGACAACAACTTCCGAACAGAATAGGTATTTTCGGTTCTGAACTTCCGAACAGGTTTTTTTTTTTTTTCTTCTTAATTAAAACACTTAATTATAACACTCATTATAATTTAAAACACTTATTCTTTACACACACAGAGTTTTGAAAAATTAATTCCAAAACTCTTACCAAACATGGAGCTAAAACTAACATGTAGAATCACATTTCAAAACCACAACCAAACACAGCCTTAGAGAATTTTGGACAAATCTACAAGGTTTTGGAAGGTTGTAAAGTATTCTAAAAAAAATCTCCATTATGTACTAAAATAATTTAGAGAATTTTAAAAATCCTAGAATATTGTAAAAGGCTAATGATGGCCTTTGGATCAAGTTGATGCTAACCATCTATTAAGGATGCGAAAGAATATATATAGGGAAGATATATATAATTCGTTATCTCCTCTATATTAAATATACTTTTTTTTTTTTTTTTTTCAATCATATAAGTAGAAGTGTAAAAATGACTCGTGGATCGTGGGTGGTTCGAAACCCGCCTGCGACTCGGGCCCTGGTCCGAGCCCAACCTAGGACCCTAGGGCCTGGACTTGGGCCATCATTTTGAAGTCCAACCTAAGGGCTTGCTTAAGGCCCACTCAAAACTCGGTCTGCTTGGCCTGTCCGAGGTACAGTGTCATTTTTGGTAGAAAAGAATAAAATTTTGGTTTAAAAAATAGAAAAATATATAAAAAAATGTTTAGCCACCCAAACTTGAGCCCAAGCCCAGGTCAATCGGCTCGGCCAATGCCCGAGTACCTCTTAGGCTTGGGCTTAATTTTTTGGCCTATGGCTCAGTCCGATCCAAATTTTGGCGGGGAGCCCACGAGGCCCGACATGGGGCTGGCCCAAGCTCGGGCCCAGGTGGGTTGGGCAGGGCCAGGCCGGACTGGCCAAATTTACACCTCTACATATAACTATTAAAGAGAAAGAAAAAAAATATGAAAGCTTACGACATACGAGTGTTTCAACATATGCTATCCTTTGGTCCAGACCCAACAACCCTCCAGACTCACCCATCAGCGGCAACCGAAATTGTAATTAATTAACAATTAATATATTATTATTAAATAAAAACTCAAAACAAAACAAAAATTTAATTACAAAAAATTAATTAAAAATAATTTGGATATATCCAAAGGATTACTTGGAAATTAAAGTAGAAGAAATAGAGAATTGGTTTATTATTTTGTTTCCTTTCATTTTATGTTCCTAACTTAAAATCATGAGAGGAACAAGAATACCTAGCATGATACACCATAAATTATGTCAACTACTGTGACAAGCTCTCCAAAAATCAATGTACAAAAAGGGAAAAAAGCAACAACTCAATTCAAGATGTTATTCAAAGAAATTTGAGTAACAAGACCCTAGTTTTTGCTAATGTGTCATGATCAAACTTTTCAATTAAAACGTTTAGGCACCTATGACATTTTAGTTTACTATCATGGTGTTTGATTGTGTTGTGGGACAACAAACCACCCAAGTTGGCAAAGTGTTTCTTGTAGTTGAAGCAGGTAAATCGGAAATCAGCCATAGGAAACTTATAAGTAGGAGGTCCTGATTAATGTAAAGCACATATCACTAATTAATCCTAATTCAAAAACGAAATCAACAACCTTAAGAACTGGAAGAGAGAGAGAGAGAGAGGATCAAACCTAATTACAAAACCCTAAACCCTAAAGTGACCCTAATTTCAAAAGATCATAGATATCAGATGTAACACCCCAATAGAATCACCTCAACCATTTTCCGTTTATACATTACATTGTCTGTTTGTACATTACATTTCCAAACAGTAATCATAAATTGATACGCATATATTAATAATGGGAAAAGATATGATGCCCAAAACACTTCTTTTTATCATTGAACTTTCATTTGATTATACATTCATAGTATACTTGGCATGTTCCCATTAGTACAAGATTACATGTAATTCAAAAGATAAACAATCTGAACACATTAGCCCATTAATTAATCATAACAGTCACAACAAATGGAGATTATTTCATTTTTACCCCTATACTTTTACACGATTTTCAATGACCCCCCAGACTACTCTTATTTTCACGCGTACCCCCATACTATTTAAGTTACTATCAATTTTGCCCCTGCCGTCACATTTGAAACGAAAAATATAAAAAAAATTACATATGGCCCCAAATTTCAAAAGAAAGATGCAAAGTCACCCTTTCCTACCAACAAACCACCATTGCCAACCACCACTTTAAGCCCTTCTATCTCTTTCCTCATAATTCTGTTTTGCCTCATTTTTACGTCGTTGGATTCAACTCACAGTCTAGTTTTCGAATCATATCTCAAATGTCTCGTTCTTTTTCTTTTTGCATGCTATTGAAGCTCCGAAAGTTGATACAAAAAAGAGACTTTTCTTTTAATTTTTGACTTTTCTTCAAGCCATCTTTCAAACTTCATATCTTTCTCGATTCTTGGCAGTTCTACTTCATTCTTTCGCCATTCTCTTCACCTCACTTCCTACTTCACCCTACACTACCTCGCTTTCTCATTTTTTCATGTAATGGGTGGTTTTGGTATGTTGGAATTTGTTTGAAAACTAATTTTGAAAATTTCAAAACATTACAAGCCATATGGTGCAGTTCTGTGAAAAAAAGTGTTTGGTACCCTTTCCCTGTATCTCTCACTACCATATCTTGACACTTCCATCTGCAGAGCTGGTGAAGACCAACCCCTCAAATCTAGCAACCATCGCATTCACTGCGTCATCATGAACATAAATCGATTCCAAGCATTTCGAATTCGATACTCTCCAAACCTTCATTGTTTTATCCCAAGAAACTAAGTATAACAAAGATTTGTCTTCGCACAAACTAAGACACAAAATCACATCGAAATGTTTGATCCAAACCGTATTTCGATTCCTTCTCACCTCAACATAATTGCTCGAATTGATCGAGCTCTTTATATAAGGTTTCAACGTAGGTAAAGTCCCGATTCATTTGTGAATTGTTGGATTCTTCGCAAACACATTCCATAATCGAATCTTCTCGTATCGCCTATGAAGATGATTTCATTTGCAATTAAAATGGCTTTAATTAACCCAGTATTCGATTTGAACCCAGAAAACTCCTTTTGATTCTTCCATACCCGAATGTTCTTGCCATCAGAACCAGTGTATAACAAGTCGCTAGAGGTGGCAAGCGAGTATATATGGTCTTCTTTTCGAACAAGAGAACCCATTAGGCCTGTGTATGAATAGTAATTGTCAATTTGAGTGGCATAAGAGGGCCATGGAGATTTCGATAATGGCAAGGATTCGTCCCAGGAAGTCGCGTTTGGTGGAGAAGTGTTAGGAGGGCTGGTGTTGACATTGTTGAATCGAAACGATTCATCTGTGGACTGGAGAAGTGTTAGGAGGGCTGGTTTGCATTTTTCTTTTGAAATTTGGGGCCAAAATATAATTTTTTTAACGTTTTCTGTTTCAAATGTGACGTTAGAGGCAAAATTGATAGTAACTTAAATAGTATGGGGGTACGGGTAAAAATAAGAGTAGTCTGAGGGGGTCATTGAAAATATTGTAAAAATATAAGGGTAAAAATGAAATAATCTCCAACAAATGAGCATCCGTGCTCCACAAAAGGTTCACCATGCCATCTAATTAACAAGGTAGTGCTTATTCGTCATGACCTAAAAGGTTGTTATTATAGGAATGAGCAATAGCCCAGTAGATAATATATTTAACCAGGTATATAAACATTCAATATAATCATGTGTAATCCAAAATTTGTTGCTCCAAAACTTTTATTCAAAACAAATTCACATAAGTATATATATGTAAAAGAATGTAAAATCTTCCCAAACAATCCCCTATTCTCCGTCCTCACACGGATGGGCCTGTGGGCACCTCAAGCTTTTCACATTTATCGTCCTCACACGATTGGGTATGTGGACACCTCAAACATTTCCACATTTATCATCCTCACACGATCGGGCAAGTGGGCACCTAACTTCCTCGCGCGCGTACTAAATACATCACACAATATATCATTTAAACAAATCCCTAAATTTGTCTCATCACTAGATGTCTCAACACATCCTCATCTCCTCAATTCATTTCCCAATTATTTCCAAAAACAAAGGACCATAGTCAATAATTATGGTTTTGCATGAATTTGGGGTTTTTTCTCCTATTCTCTTTAAATCCAAGAATCATGGGATAAATGTTGTTTTCATCAAAGAATATTCAATCATTACAAAATTATAGAGGCAAAGCCCCCTTTTTCCATTAATGTCCATTAAATTAAATCACCCCTCTCGTACCACACATACATCATGAAATCTGTCATATAATCACATCAAAATATAGATATACAAGATTAAAAGTATTCATACCTCAAGAATGAAGACAAAGAAATAGAAGCCCAACAAGAACTTCGAAGAAAATGTGAAACAATTGGTGAAAACCTTGATCTAAGCTTGCTCTTCTCTTATCTTGGAAGATCTAAGATGAATTTATAGTAGAAAAGAGGGAAATCAAGAGTTTTGGGTTAGGGTTTTTTGGAAATAGGTGATAAAAGGAGAGAGGAAATGAAAAAGTGAGAAAGAAATGAGTAAAAGTCAATTTTTAAGAAGCTGATTCCAAACAGACTGCTCGAGCGCTCACTCTTATGCTCGAGCAAATAATGAAGGCTCCCAGAGTTCTAGGCGTGAGAAGCAGAAGAAATTGTCGAGAAACATTTAGTAGTTAATTTTTAAGAAGTGCCATTTTTTTTTCACCAGATTAGTCATTGAATAATTGTTGGAAAGGTATTTGTGACTGAAAAAACCTTAGTCGCCAAAAGTCCTCAATTGCCGACTAATTTTTTAGTCGCCAAAAGCTTTCCAAAAAAAAAAATAATAATATTGCGTTTTCAGCAACTAAAACATTTGGTCTCCAAAAACTAAAATTATTTAGGACAACTAATTTATTTAGTCGCCAAAATATTTTTTTGTTCGTCTTATTTTTTTTTAACTACTAAATGTTTTAGTCACCTAAAGTGCAATTTTTTTTAGTTACTAAAAATTTAGTCACCTAAAGTCTGATTTCTTTTTGGCTACTAAAGTTTTAGTCGCCAAATTTTTTTTAAGCGAATAAAGCCTTAGTCGCGTAAAGTTTGCTTTCTTTTTTTCATGGCTACTAAATATTTAGTCGCCATTTTTTTTATTTTAATTTTTTTAGCTAGTAACTATTTAGTCACTAAAAATATTTACTTCCTTTTTAGTTACCAATTGTTTAGTCACAAAACATGATTTTATGTTTGTTTGTTTGTTTGTTTTTTTTTTTAAAATTTGTTGACAACCTGTATGTATTCCGTGCAACATATACCATGTATATAAACAAAACAATACATATATTATCAACCATTCCTCAATTTGCATCCATTTCACTTCCAACCATCCAAAAACTAATAAATTTTAATATCAAATTCCATACAAACTAAGTATATTCCAACCTAAAATAATAATTCCATACAAAACAGAGAATCATACGAAAAACATGTCATCCGTACACACAAATAAATAAATATTCATTACCATACCAAATGGCCATTTGGCGTGATACAAATTAACAATATTAATACACACAAAAGCAAAGGATGACAAAATAGTAGGATTATACAAAAGTGTAAATTGTCCTATGTCACAAAAATAGAAGGGTAAATTACAATTACACCTCTTGAGATTTTCTTAAAATACAAATTGCCTCTTGTGGTTCTAGAAATTACATTGCACCCCCTGAGGTTTCTAATTTCATAACAAATGGATTATTTTATTAATAAATCATCAAGTCAATTAACAATTTTTAATGATGTTAGAAATATATTTCAATTAATAATTTAGATAATTTTATTATTGTATAAGAGAGTAGTTAAGAATTTTATTTTTTTAGTTAATTTTGTAAAATAAAAAATTTTGACAAGGGGATATTTATAATTTTTCAAATCACAGAGGGCAATTTGTATTTTAAGCAAATCTCATGGGGTGTATTTGTAATTTATCCAAAATTAGAATATCCACAAGTCCGCGCCAAAAGCTATCTACAAAAAAAAAAATTGCACCCATTAGTACCGGAAATGCATGCATAACTTGATAGCTTGAGGCAATAAGATCAGAGAGTGAATTAAATTATTCATCTTCTTCAGTGCTTTTTCCATTATACTCTTAGACAGACTGTGAGCCAATTCTACACTAATTTTCAGCAAAAGCCAATAACATTCAATTTTAAGGAAGTAATTTGCAGACTAATAAACAAACAAGCCATAAACAAACCTAGTAAGAGTATGTGATGTTTTTCATATTATGTTTTTCATGAAACTCATATCTAGCAAAGAGTATGTAATGTTTTTAGTTGTTTTGTATCAAGCTGTTTTAGCATGAACTGTTAGGGACAGTATAAATCATATCAATTTAAATCTACTGAACAAATTAAAGAGACAAAAGACTCCGAGAGAGAGAGAGAGAGAGAGATAGAGATAAGAACCCCCGTTTGAATTCCGAAAATGTTGAGAAGAACCTAGGTGCCAATCTTTTAATGTTTCCTACTAAAATTTTATGTACCTTTGGCTACTAAATTCGTTGTTTGTCACCAAAGATTAATTTATAACGATTAATTTATTTAGTAGCCAAACACTTAACTAATGGCGACTAATATTTTAGTCACCAAAAGTAATAATTTGCAGGCTAATTTTGTTTTTGTTAGAAAAGTTGGGTGTACCCCGACTAAATCTTTTGTAGTCACCAAAACTAAATATTCGCCGACCAATTTTTTGGTCCGCCAAAGAGTAACAATAAAATTATGGTTGTTATTTGGCGACTAAATTTCGTTTAGTCAGCAAAAATTAGTAACAAATTTTAATAGCCTAAAAACTAGACCACGCAAACTATTATTTTTTTTTAGTCGCCAATTATGGTATATTTAGCGACTAATTTTTTTTAGTCGCCAATAAATAATATGCCTCAACTAAAAAAATTTAGAAGCTAAACCCTAAACCAACACCAACCAATATAATTTTTAGTCGCCAAAAATTGAACTTTTGTAAATTATTGTAGTGGATTTTTGACACAAAACCTTTTTAATACAACATCTTTATACGAAAAAGAATAAGGTTCGGCTTTAAATCCGAGCCGTTGCATCAGATATAATACAAAGAATCAATAAATAAAAATCATAGATCACAAATCACCTAACTCAAAAACGAAATCAACAACCTTAAAAACAGGGAGAGAAAGAGAGAGAGGATCAAAACTAATTTCAAAACCCTAAACCCTAAAGTAACCCTAATTTTTTAAAAAAAGAATCAAGAAATCAAAATCCTAAATCAAAAATCATCCGTAACCCCCCTAATTTCAAAAGCGAAGCACATATTACAGATTACCTAATTCAAAAGCGAAATAACCCTAATTCAAAAATGAAATCAACAACCTTAAGAATAGGAAGAGAAAGAGAGAAATGATCAAACCTAATTTCAAAGTAACCCTAATTTCAAAAGATCACAGATATCAAATATAATACAAAGAATCAATAAATCAAAACTCCAAATCAAAAATCAACCCTAATTTCAAAAATGAAGAACAGATCACAAATCAACCCTAATTCAAAAATGCAATAACGCTAATTCAAAAACGAAATCAACAAGCATAAGAGAGAGAGAGAGAGAGAGAGAGAGAGAGAGAGAGAGAGAGAGACATCAAACCTTCATCTTCGTTCTCCGATTCCTCGCCATCTATTGAAGCCTTGCCATCTATTGACGATTTGTTCTCCGATGCTTATCTTTGGATAGATAATTGGCATTCGTCATGGAATAGATTTGGAAAAAGTAGTCTATAATTTGGGCATAATTCTAAGGGGTCAAGGGTTTTGACAATGGAAATAGCCTAGACCAAGAACAGAGTGACCTAAGAAATTACGTCCAATACTCCATCCATTTTTCAACCTATAAAATCTTCAAAAAAAAAAAAAAAAAAAAAAAAAAATTTATTAGGGGCACTCTCATCTTATGGAGATTTTTCTACCACATATTTGCTTGGAATGTTGGTAGGACAACATGATATAGTTCCTTTGAATAATGTAGTATGGTTTTAGAAACATGTTCCAAAGTGGGCCTTCATTCTCTAGCTCTGTTCATAGAAAGTTGGCAACCAAAGATAGATTGAGAGAGAAGGGTATGGAAGTTGATCGAGAATGTCCTCTATGTAGTCAAACAACAGTGTCACACCAGCATCACTTCTTTGGCTGCAATTAATTGTACTTTCATTTGAAAAGAGATCCTGAATAAAGTCAGTCCGCCTATGCAATGGGATTGGGAAATCAGATGGATTGTTCCAATGTGCAAGAAAGAAAAATTCAAAAACTCAATGCACAAGCTTTCCATTGTTGCGAGTCATCACTAATTCTTCCCACTCTCTAGAATCTTCTCTCTAGAATATTTTAGAAATTTTCACATGAATCTAAAATACTCGAGAAAGATCTAGAAGATTCTAGAAAGACCTAGAGAAATCTAGAAGATTCTAGAACATCCTAGAAGGTTTTAGAACATTGGAGAAGTTTGGAGAAATCTAGAAAGTTCCGAAATCTAGAAGATTCTAGGTACTGGACAATTGAGTAACTGAGTGAAAGAAAAGTGATATGAGTGGTGTAATCAAGTGTCTTGCAAGAGTGTGTGCAAGTACGAAGGAGTCTAAGTGTGAATACTGTATCCATTGGGTACTGTGTGAAGAAAATGCTTTGAGTGTATTGTTGTGTACAATTCTAGTGTACAAGTGTTTGAGTGATATCAATAAAGGTTGCATTTTTTGTTCCATTAGTGCGTCAAACTCAGCATCCATATCTGCTATTATTTACCACATGGAATGAAAGAAATTCACTAATAAAACCATTAAAGATTCACTAAAAAGACTGAAGCTACCCTTATCAAAACCATTGAGGATAATGTTATAGCAAGTCAATAATACAAAAATACATCTACATATATAAGGATTAGAGTAAAAGATACCCAAACCAAGGAAACTGCATTGATTGTACTCTCTTCTTCTTCTTCTTCTTCTTTGGTAGGTTTTTGATAAAGAACAAATGATTTATTAGAAATGAGCATTAAGATGATGCAAATAATTGCAAAGAAGCACCAAAACTACAAAAGCCTAAACATGTAAAGTATCTATAAAGTCCACCAGCGAAAATAAATCAGTAGACACAGTCCCAGTATGCTTCAAAACAGGCACATTTAACTTTTCCCTTCAAAAAATCCATCAATTACGACCAATTAGAAAATCTCCAGTTATGCAATCACATGCTATGAGACCTCCCAAAGTTGTTTTCCATTCAATAAGCATTAAATCTCCTGCTATAATGTTAGAAGAGGGTTACATATCATCAATTTTTAATACCATTTTATTTCTCCATGCACGCACATGGCACACATGACTCTCAAGTGATTATTATTATTTTTATTTCCTCATATAATTTATTCCTAAACAAAAAAGCAATCACAAACATCCCAACCAGGCGGTGACAAATATCTTGTAGCAAAGTGTATTTGTAACTATTATTGTTGTGGTCTATAGTGTCATCTTGCAAGGATTTACAAGTTGAATACAGAAGAATCCAATCTGGTAGTGTTGGCACCATAAATCTGTAATTTTTATTATTTATATAATTGCAAGACATGTGGCATCCTCCTACTCATTTGGAGATTATGAGAAGTTGTGAAATATGAATAGATGATGGAGAATAAAGTGGAGAACATGGAGCATGAAGTGGAGGTTGAAGTGGAGGTTGAAGGAAGTTATGGAAGATCATAGAGTATGAAATGGAGAAGGTGGAAGAGTAGGTAGTTTTAGGTAGTTTTTTCCTACAAATGTTTGCATATAAATAGCCATTCATGATTACATTGTAGAGGACCCAGACTCAGATCTAGAAACTAGTTTATTTACTTTATATTCCTTCTAGTTTTACATGTCCAACACTTCAATTCCTGTACTGCGCTTCATTTCCTAGGAGTAGTTTCAAGTAGTCGTTGCTGTAAATCTTTTCAAGGCTGGGTCATTTCATTGTAAATTCCTATTTACTTAATGAAATTCAGTTTCTAAATTATTCTGTACTCGTTATTTCTTATAAATTTCTCCTCAAACAAGCCACCATTAAAAGTCATTTTCATTGAGGCTGAAAGAACTTCAATACAATCATCTACTAATTGGTTGGCAATTAAAATTCTGTAAGGACTGATTGATCCTTGCTGGCACGCTTAAAATTACATAATTAACCTTCAAAAAGCCAAAAAAGCCAACATATATTTTTTGGTACGCCCGGTGGGACGTCAAGTGTAAAAAATGAAAAATGAATTGGATTCGTTCATTTCAAATAGCCTAGATGAAATCTATCGGTGTAAACAAAAAATTTTGGATCTTTAAGAAGAGATCCATTTTCTTGATGAAATAAACTTTCATCCCTTACAATATTATTTGGTGGAAGAAAAAAGACACAATTTAATTGAAGAAATTCATCAACTTGATATGAAAATTCTCCAATGGGATGATGAGTTGTCAACTCTCACTACCAAGTCTTTAACTGAAGCTTTAATGGCCGGAATTGGTGAGTTTTTTTAAAATTTTTCCATGGTTGAAAAGAACTAAAGCAGAGAGTTGATTTCATCAATGGCTAGGGGGGTCCAAAACCAATTTTTAGAGAGTCAAGTCACGAAAATAACATACCTATGGGGGATTTTCATAAGCCATTAATGGCTAATATGGAAAAACAGCCCACTTTGCCAAATAATTATGAAAATCAATTCAACGAAAGTCATGTTTTTAAACAAAACATGGTCAAGAATAATGAACAAGTCACTATTCATGAATTCAAAATTTTTGACATTTTTCAAAATGTCCAAAAGTATGAATTTTCATGGTCACATTATACCATGACTTTTATTGTTCCAAATCCATTTCGGATTTGTAGATCACATCAAACGTTGACTTTGATGGAATGACTAACAAATAATATTTCGTTATTGCAATATATTGGGCCAAGAATATGGTTATTAGTTGATCCATAAAACCATCACCATTTGGTTTTGTGGTTACCTTTGAAGCATGTTCTAAGACACTTCGAAGCATGTTATTAAAAACATGTAAGGGTTGTTAAACCTCTTTTCAAAGGATAAATGGTTGTGCTGTTATATGTATTCATTGAAATATCATTTTATAGCCACTAATGGCTAGTTAAAATACCAAACTAATTTCATAATAATCCAGCTCTTTGGATTTGGTTCAAAGAGATGTCATGAGCACTTTCGAATGACGACTTTGATCCTTTAGTAACATATGTGACTTTCAAATGGTGGTTTTGTCATCAATAAACATCTTCGAAATGTAACATGGGATGAGAAAGCTTTCGAAATGTGTACCTCCTGTCAAATATATGTAAAATTACAATTAATTGATTGTCAAATAATGCCTATTTTGGCATGATAATTAGTGACTTTACTGATAAACATTTTTATAGCCATTTGTTATATGAAAATGTAACTAGTATTCTAGAAATGTTGGTTCGAAAAACAACAGTTTTGGTGTCTTCGGAGAATTAATAATTGATTCGAAGCACAAAATTAATATTTTCATTAATTATTTGTGAACCAGAACATACAAAATTTGAATAACCACAATGTTGGCCAAAAGTTGCTTCAAAAGCCCTTTTGCCATAATTTTGTAAGCTCCGAAGCACTCCATCTTGCATCAACAACAACTTCGAAGAAACAATAATGGTGGTTGTGAACCTTCGAAACTTTGCCAAGTACTTCCAAGGATGTGATTCGTCATTTGTCGGCACCTTCGACCTTCGAAGGATGATTTTGGTCTCAGCTTCGAAGAAACAATAATAGTGGTTGTGAACCTTCGAAGCTTTGCTGAGTATTTTCAAGGATGTAATTCGTCATTTGTCGGCACCTTCGACCTTCGAAGTATGATTTTGGTCCTTTATACCACCTTCGAAGCTTCTTATTAGTCCATAATAGCTAGCTTGTGTAACAGCTTGTTAAGGTGAATCATGAAAATTTGTGGCTCTGAATGATTCTAAGTGCAAGCAACATCAACTTACTTCAAAAGGTTTCAAGTTTTCTAAGTGTTTGAAGTATGAGTAAAATAAAATTGTTTAATTTCCTTCAAAGGATTGATGCCGATTCGAAGCACATATGTAATATCCTTTTAAGGCATATATATAATTCGAGACAACTAGTCATAATTTCATGCTCATTCGAAGCACTTTATTGGTGATATTATATCATTCGAAACACGTTGTTGATATTATTCGAAGCACTTTGTTGCTTAGATTAGTCATGTGCTTGGTTCGGCCTTTCAAAAATTCAAATAAATATCATTTTTAAGGGTCGTGGAAGGTAATGTTGGCACCATAAATCTGTAATTTTTATTATTTATATAATTGCAGGACATGTGGCATCCTCCTACTCATTTGGAGGTTATGAGAACTTGTGAAATATGAATAGATGATGGAGAACAAAGTGGAGAACATGGAGCATGAAGTGGAGGTTGAAGGAAGTTATGGAAGATCATGGAGTATGAAATGAAGGAGGTGGAAGAGTGAATAGTTTTACATAATTTTTTCCTACAAATGTTTACCTATAAATAGCCATTCATAGCTACATTGTAGAGGACCCAGACTCAGATCTAGAAACCAGTTTATTTACTTTATATTCCTTCCAGCTTTACATTTCCAGTTCTTTACATTTCCAGCACTTTAATTCCTGTACTGCACTTTATTTCTTAAGAGTAGTTTCAAGTAGTCGTTGTTGTAAATCTTTTTAAGGCTGGGTCATTTCATTGTAAGTTCCTATTTACTTAATGAAATTCAGTTTCTAAATTATTCTGTGCTCGTTATTTCTTATAAATTTCTCTTCAAACAAGCCACCAGTAAAAGTCCTCTTCATTAAGGCTGAAAGAACTTCAACACAATTGTCTGATAATTGATTGGCAATAAAAATTCTATAAGGACTGATTAATCCTTACTGGCACGCTTAAAATTACATAATTAACCTTTGAAAGCCAAAAAAGCCAACAGGTAGTAAAGCCTCAACAAAATTCTGTTAGCTCCAACCCCATGCATGTAGAGGAGAAAGTCAAGGAAGAATGGCATAAAAAGACTTCCACCTTAAGAGAAGGAGGTCTGAGCTGGGCATCTCTCCCTTCTCTTCACATTGTTGCCATTGTTGACACTCACCCTCACCATTAAAGAAGGTAGAAATTTTTCGTGGGTCGGTATCTCTTTCTCTTTCTCTCTCTCTGTCTTTGTGTATAAATAGAGACAGGATGGAGAGGATGCATTGTATCAGAAAATTGAGAGAAAAATATGTGAGTTGAGTGAGAATTTTATCTCCTCTGTTTTTGTATTTTGCTAAAGTTTAGTGAAATTCTCTTTTCTGCTCCGTGGACGTAGGCATTGGGCCGAACCACGTAAAATTCGTGTTCTCTGTGTGTGAGTGATTTATATTCTGGGTGTCCATGATCCTAACAAAGTGGTATCAGAGCCGGTGGAGCATTTTTCGCAAAAACAAAGTGTGATTTTCAAAATTTACTGAGAATTCAAAGTGGTCAAAATCCACTTTTGATCACACCATCTGAAAGCCCTCGACGAGACGAGCACAGGGATGAAAATCGTGTCAGAAAAGGAAGCCGAACGGGCCTGCACGCGCTAAACGCGCTCTATGACGCCATTCTCGTGCGCGCCCACTCTTACAAGCACCGCACGCGCTTCCAATGGAAGAAGATGCGTGATCTCATGCGCAAGAACGTGCCACACGCGCACACCAGACGATCTAACGTCATCCACTGACGTCATTTGAGCCGAGCCGGAGCCGTTGACTATGCCGCTAACCAAGCTGTCGTTCCAGCTGTTTTGGCTTGATCTAAGCCATTTTGAGACCGTTTTTGACGATCCGATAGTGCTTTCCAATTATTTGGAATATTCCGGATACATCCATCGTTCATATTTTTCAAATCAGATTTAAAAAATTTGCGGTCTATATTTTGGCAATCCGAAGTGCTTTTTTGTTTAATTTAACCAATCCGAACTCAACAGCGAAGCCTGTTTTTCAGATAGAGATCATTTTTTGTAAAGAAAAGTGTTGATGGATGAATCAACGTCGACTTTGGGATCCATGATAAAGCTGAATACTTCTAACTATGCAATTTGGAAGCCTAGAATGAAAGATGTCTTGTACTGCCAAGATTTGTTTGACCCCATTGAGCTTCATAGAGTTAAACCAACAATAGAAACTGACGAAGACTGGATGCGAAAGAATCGAAAAACTATTGGCCAAATCAGACAATGGATCGATCACAGTGTCTTCCACCATGTTGCCCAAGAGACTGACGCCTATGCTCTCTAGACGAAGTTAGAAGGCATGTACCAGTCAAAGACTGCTCGGAACAAAGCCCTCTTAATGAGAAGACTTGTAAATTTGAAGCTAAAAGGCGGTATCTTTGTTGCTAAACGCACCAGTGAGTTTCAAAATCTGGTGAACCAACTGGCAACTATCAAAATAGAGTTAGATGATGAGATGCAGACCCTATTGCTGCTCAATTCTTTGCCAGACAGTTGGAAGACGTTGGTGGTATCCCTCAACAACTCTACACCAGAAGGAAAACTGACCATGAGCATGGTTACAGATGCTCTATTTAGTGAAGATGCAAGAAAGAAAGACATGGGTGGAGATCAATCCCATGCCCTCGTCACAGAAAATAAAGGTAGAGGCAGAGGCAGGGGAAGAAGCAAAAGTAGAAGATGTAGCAGAGGAAGATCTCAAGATAGAGGGAAGTGCAAAAGAGGTACGAGCCGGCCAAGGTTCAAGTGTTACCATTGTAGCCAGGAGGGTCACATAAAGATATACTGTTATGCCTTGAAGGGAGAACAAAAACAAGGCAATAGACAGCCAAAGACCGAAGATGGGAACACTGCAGTTACTGTCTCAGAGGATATTGCATTATTCTCTGTTGAAGAAGAAAAATGCCTCCATATGTCAGACAACGACACCGAGTGGGTGGTAGATACAGCAGCTTCCTACCACGCTACATCTCGGAAGGAGTTTTTTAGTACGTACCAAGCTGGAGATTTTGGTACAGTGAAGATGGGTAACTCCAGTTTTTCGAAGATTGTGGGAATCGGTGATGTTCGCATCCAAACCAAAGTTGGGTGCACGATGGTATTGAAAGATGTCAGTCATGTTCTCGATTTACACCTAAATCTTATCTCAGGAATAGCCTTAGATCGACAAGGCTATGAGAACTACTTCGGCAAAGGCATATGGAAGTTAAAAAAGGGATCTCTGGTGGTAGCCAGAGGACAGGCAATTAGCACACTATACAAGACTCATGTGGAGGTGAATTCAGATAGCCTCAACGCAGCAGAAGATGAGGCGTCACCAAATTTGTGGCACAAAAGGCTGGGTCATATGAATGAAAAAGGGTTGCAGATTCTGGCAAAGAAGTCTCTTATTCCCTTTGCCAAAGATGCGAAATTGAATCCTTATGATAACTACTTATTTGGGAAGCATCATAGAGTCGCTTTCCACTCATCATTTAGAAAACAATCAGAGTTGTTGAGCAGAGTATACTCTGATGTATGCGATCCCATAGAAATGGAATCTTTGGGTGGCAGAAAATACTTCCTGACATTTATTGATGATGCATCACGGAAGGTATAGGTTTATGTCCTAAAGACAAAAGCTGAGGTGTTCCAGCATTTTCAGACATTCCATACTATAATAGAAAGAGAGACTGAAAAAAGGCTAAAGTGTCTCCGAACAGACAATGGAGGTGAGTACATATCAAAGGAGTTTGAAGCCTACTGTGCTACTCACGGCATTTGGCATGAGAAGACTGTTCCTGGAACCCCACAATACAATGATGTAGCCGAGAGAATGAATCGGACCATTGTGGAGAAAGTCAGATGTATGCTCAAAATGGCAAAGCTGCCAAATCCAATTTAGGGAGAAGTTGTTCGTGTTGCCTACTATCTGATTAATAGATCGCCATCCGTTTCACTGAATTTTCAGATTCTAGAAGAAGCATGGTCTGGAAGGGAGATTTCTTACTCTCACTTGAGAGTGTTTGGGTGCAAAGCATTTGCACATGTATCCAAGGAGCACAGACAGAAGCTGGATGATAAAATCACTCAATGCATCTTTATTGGCTATGGAGATGAAGAATTTGGATACAGATTGTGGGATCCGAAAAACAAGAAGGTCATTCGAAGCTGAGATGTGGTGTTTCAAGAAGGCCAGACCTTAGAAGACTTTGGGTAACCAGCCAAACCCAAAGTTGATGATGTTTTAAAAATTATTCCGAATCTTGCACCATCACAACATGCAACTGATGAAGAAGAGCTACTGTAGCATGCAACCAATGATGTAGAGTTGCAGGATGGATTTACAGAAGAAGAAGAACCAGAAGCAGAGGGTGTTGAGTAGGGGGAGCCACAACCCCCTCTACCAGAGACTGTTGGTCCACAGTTACGAAGATCAACAAGAGAGTCTAAGTCGTCGTCAAAATACCCTACTTTTGAGTATATTTTGCTTACTAATGAGGGGAAGCCAGAAAGTTTTCAAGAAGTTCAGAATCATAAGGAGAAGAGTAGTTGGTAACAAGCTATGCAAGAGAAGATGCAGTCCTTACAGAAGAATCAAACTTATGATTAACTTCCCCGGGGTCGAAAAGCATTGAAGAACAAATGGGTGTTCAAGTTGAAGAAAGATGACAGCGGAAAGCTAGTCAAGTATAAGGCCCGATTGGTTGTCAAAGGTTTTGGACAGAAGAAATGTATTGATTTTGATGAAATCTTCTCGCCAGTTGTGAAAATGACATCCATTCGAGTAGTTTTGGGACTAGTGAATTTGGAACTTGAACAGATGGATGTGAAGACGGCATTTCTCCATGGTGATCTGAAGGAAGAAATTTACATGGAACAGCTAGAAGGTTTTGAAGTCAAAGGGAAAGAAAACTTAGTCTGCAGATTGAAGAAAAGTCTCTACGACCTCAAACAAGCGCCGAAACAGTGGTACAAGAAGTTTGACTCATTCATGGTGGGTCATGAGTAGAAGAGAACTGCTGCAGACCAGTGTGTTTATGTCAGGAAATTTCCCGATAGAAACTTCATCATACTCCTACTCTATGTTGATGATATGCTAATCGTTGGACAGGATGCCACAGCAATCAGATCACTGAAGAAGGAGTTATCACAGTCCTTTGATGTGAAGAACCTAGGCCCTGCACAGCAAATTTTGGGCATGAAAATTGTGCGTGACAGGAAAGCCAAGAAGTTGTCGCTGTTACAGGAGAAGTACGTTGAACGGGTGATTGCGAAGTTCAACATGAAAGATGCCAAGCCAGTCAATACTCCGCTGGCTAATCATTTCAAGTTGAGCAAGAGTTCTTGTCCCTCCTCTACAAAAGAAAGAGAAGAGATGGAGGCTATTCCCTACTCATCCACCTTAGGGAGTTTGATGTATGCAATGGTGTCCATCTGACCAGATATTGCTTATGTTGTTGAAGTAGTAAGCAGATTCCTTTCCAATCCAGGGAAAGAGCATTGGGAAACAGTCAAGTGGATTCTGAGGTACCTTAAGGGTACACCTAAAATGTGTTTGTGCTTTGGATGAGCTAAACTAGTCATGGAAGGCTATACTGATTTAGATATGGCAGACGATCTTAATGATAGGAAATCTACATTAGGATTTATGTTCACTTTCGCAAGGGGAGCTGCGTCTTGGCAATCCAAGCTGCAAAAGTGTGTTGCTTTATCTACAATCGAAGCAGAATATATTGCAGCAGCAGAAGCTAGGAAAGAAATGTTGTGGTTAAAGCGGTTTTTCCAAGAGTTGGGACTAAAGCAAGAAAAGTTCACGGTACATAGTGATAGCCAGAGTGCCATAGACCTGAGCAAGAATTCAATGCACCATTCTCGCACAAAGCACATTGATGTTCGGTATCATTGCATACGTGAAGTGATGGAAAAGCAGTTATTGGAACTGGTCAAGATCCACACAGATAAGAATCCAGCTGACGTGCTTACAAAGGTGATCGACAAACTCGAAATTTGCAGAGACATTGCCGGAATGGACTTCAAGTGAGAAGTCAGTCATGCATATGGGTATGGAGGGGGAGAATTGTGAGCTCCAACCCTATGCATGCAGAGGAGAGAGTCAAGGAAGAATGGCGTAGGAAGACTTCCACATCAAGGGAAGGAGGTCTGAGCTGGGCATCTCTTCTTTCTCTTTACATTGTTGCCATTGTTGACACTCACCCTCACCATTAAAGAAGATAGAAATTTTTGATGGGTTTGTATCTCTCTCTCTCTCTGTCTTTGTGTATAAATAGAGACGGGATGGAGATGATGCATTGTATCAGAAAATTGAGAGAGAAATCTATGAATTGAGTGAGAATTTTATCTCCTCTGTTTTTGTATTTTGCTCAGGTTTAGTGAAATTCTCTTTTCTACTCCATGGACGTAAGCATTGAGCTGAACCATGTAAAATTTGTGTTCTCTGTGTGTGTGATTTATATTCTGGGTATC